>APFE030294645.1:2238-66251 GCA_000404065.3 Pinus taeda | reverse complement strand
ATATGTAGTGATCCGAGGTTCATTCTCTCCTCGGTATTACCGACACTTGATCCGTGGCTTGACACCCGATTGGTCCATGAATTCTATTTAAAGCGCATGGAGGGTCATTTGTAGGTTCACCATGCATGAGAGAAGCTTATGTAAATTTTCATTCTTTTATTAATAAATTCCTTGTAGTAGCCACGTTGGCGCAGGCCGTGGACTGTTTCCCTCTCTGAGGGTTTTAACCACGTCAAAATACTGGTGTATTGATCTGTGATCTGTTTGTGAGCGGTGTCCTTCTGGTGTTCTTTCTGAGGAACTTACCCTGTAAATTCCTACAGTATTAGAGTTAAGGTGAAGGAAGGACGACTTGAAGATCATTGTTGTTGGCTTATTTGAAGACAGTATTACAACTCTCTCTCTCAAAAACATCTTTGAAGGCTCTTGGAATCATCTTCAATCTCTCACTCACTCACCCAATAATCTTAATCATCTAAACATGCATTCTTAAATACACCTCTACAACATGCATTGAAGCTTATACTTGTTTATACTCTGAATTTCTATCATCATTTTGGAGTTCAAGCTCAAAGAAATATTTTTACTAGTAACAAATTCTAACATGAAAGACATTTGAACTCCTATAGCATAATATCTTCTATGGCATCGAAAGGCACTATGACGATATGTTTTATGTGGATACAAATTGTTATATATACTACAAAATTCGAAGATTATATATTTTGGAAATGTGAAACCATGTTTGATCTTTGTTGGACCAAATACTATGAATGGGACCAAATCCAAGTTCTCTGAAATTTTGATTTATATCTGTGGCACCCTATGTGAATGAAGTCTGAACTTTTTGTGGAGGTATACAAACATCCTGTCACTAGAAACTCCATTACATATACAAGCCTATGTCCTAGTGTGATATAACATCATTCTTCTGCATACAATATCATTATACAATTAAGGAACAAGCATCTGAAACCTAACAACATATACATGTCCGAGTTTATTTCTCTCTATGGAAATGACAAGTTTGAGCCTTATTGTCTCTATGGAACAAGATCGAGTCCAAGCATAATATATTTGTGAGGAAGAAGTCTGAGTTATGTATATATTTGTGTCATAATATCTACATAGACTTGTTGAAAGATCAAAAATCTTTGCCTACAACATTATAAGGGATACCAACCATTCAGGAAGGTAGAGCAGCTCCTTTTCTGTTGAAATGGTGGTTCCAACTTGTTAAACTAGGCCCAGTTACATTCTCTCTATCTCCACTAGCTTAAAATATGACTTTCACCTACTAATAGAGAAGAGACATCAGATCAGTCCTCTTGTTGATTAGGCAAGAAAGTGATCCTTAAGTTGATATGGGGCTCAGCCAAGCCACAACTAAAGTTTGCCTCTTTGATAAGAGGACTTCTAGGAATGTAGAATTAAATCTAAATATAAACTAACAATAGAATACAAGCAAAAGGATAGAAAACCTAAAGCTATCTTGGTTAGGAAGATGTAGAACTAACCCAATCGAGAGTAAGATAACTAATGTAATTGAGATTTAAATATGTCTGGCTTATAGTGAATATCAATTTAACGAAGTAGTTCAATTAGTTGATATTATGATTACCAAACATATCCTATTTAGAGATCCTCTAACCAGAATTATTAATCAACAACATTCAAGAAGTAGTTCACAAAAATGATGATGATTAGTTATCCAACAACTCGAATGATTAAACAATAATACAAGGAAATAGTTCACATAATATTATTGTTTATCAAGACATAATTAAAAGACTAACTCTGAGTAAATAGTTACTCATAAATCATATTTCAACACATAGGAGTAGAGATAAACAACAGATAATTGCAATAACTCACTCACATAGACAATAGTGCACAAATATGACTGAAAATCACAAGTCTTTGCTATTATAAAATGAAAATAGTATTAAAACAATACTATCTTGAATACCAATTTATTAAGGTCCAATTCCCTTGCTCTGATTTCCAACAGTCCTCTACAACTCATAAAATTTGTTAATAAAACAAGAGTTACAATAGTATAAGATCTATGCATCATACACAATTCAGATATGTAAAAGATAAATCTCTCTATTCTTCAGATTTGAGATTAAACTATCCTCTCCTCTACAACCCTAAATCCCTATTACAGTAGTGTTTTTAGAATCCTAAATTGCAGAGTAGAGAAGGCCTTTTTCCGTGATTTGAATCCTTATTACAGAGCATAGAGATGGTATTTATACATGCTGGGGATACTAACAGTCTCCCTTGATTTTCTCAACAGATGGAGAAAATAAAGGTAAAATAGAGTTGAATTATTCCTTTAGATCAAATTATGGTGGAATATGAATGGTTATGACTTGAGGAGATGCCAAATTTAGCTCATGCTTAAATAAGACCACATTCAATTTCTTCAACAACGATAACAATTTCCTACCCATTTTAGATCCACTTTGCCACCTGGAGGATTTATTTTAGAGATCAATTATTGGATCTGTTAGTATATTTCATCCTGGAAGCTTCTCTGCTAGTACAAGGCCAAAATTAGTCAAAATCGGGGAGAAAAACAAGCCAAAGTATAAGCAAACTATAAAATAAAAAATATGAGTCATGAGACCGAATTAAAACAAATTAAATGACTTTTTTTTTAATTCAAACATTACAATCATACCAAATAGTGACACGTGGCATAATTTGAGTGGAATCGAAGGTAAGTCCATGATAACTTTTTATAATGTGCGCAAACAAAAACGTCTATATTGGGAGGCTTCAATATGGAGAAGATGTGATTTCATTTTAATTGCTTTTTTTTTTTTTTTAACTTTATTGGGTTCAAATATCGAAGGTGAATGGATTATTGGGGGTTTTACAACTGTTACCATTTAAAAGTTTCAATATACATGCAGATGTGATATTTCGATTAAACCATCGTTAAGACACATATCGGGTTTGGATATTGGAGGCTGGCAGATATCGGAAGTCAGAGGGGAGGCACATTGGAATATCGGCGATGTAGAGATTATCGGAGATTGGAGCAGGAGGTTATATTGTTATTGGAGATTGGAGCGAGTGTTGTATCGGAGATCAAAGGGATATCTTGTACCGACATATCGGAGGGAATGGCATATCAAAATATCAACGATCAAAGTTTTTTAGATGTGTCTTGAAAGGAGATTTTTGATATGCACTACCTATGATAAGCAAGAGTGGAAACAATGATATGGAACATGGGTCTTGATATATATATATATATATATATATATATATATATATATATATATATATATATATATATATAGATATATATAGATGCGCAAGCCTTTTGATGAATAGACAAAGTCAAGTTTCAATATAAATAAAACATTACGAAATATCAGAAGCAAGCTATATTGTAACTCTTTGTGAAAAGAAGCTATGATAAAGAAAGGCCCAATATAATGTGGCATATGGTAGGCCAAAAGAAGTCAGAAACCACATTATAATATATAAAACCCATTGTAATCTTCATTTAAGTGGAATAGAGTTGGGGACATCTGGGGTTCTGGTATATTGTAACATTTAAACATTGTAACCCTTATATGTGATATTTGCAATATGTATAAACTACATCCACTTGTAATATAAAGAGTTTAGCCTTAATATTACTTTGAAATAATAAATCCACTTTAATATTGAAGCTTGTTCTTGGGGGCTATGTTTATTATTTACAAATTAAAATAAATCAAAAAAATTATTATTTATACAAAAAGTAAATATTTACAAAATAACATATATAAAAAGCGACTATGCAATTTATGTATACTTAGTATGCCAAGGTAGTTAAAATATCTAGCCTAAGTCCAAACATTATTTACAAATCAGATAACCACAAGAAATGAAACAAAATATATAGGATTTAGGGTTAGGTAAAATCTGCTAAGGAAATCAAAACTGAAAAACAAAAGTGTCCCCATAATTTTATTATATGGCTAAAATACAAATTAAATGGGGGGTTGTTGAGTACTACAACAATTGGCGACAAAATCGGTGAAACAATTATCTTTGGGCAAATACCAAGGAAGTTCAAAGAAAAAGGAATAAAGATAAGATGCTAGGACTCAGCTTTTCCTTTTAAAAATATCTCTGCAAAAACCATTTAGAATTCAACATCTCCATAAAATCTCTTGTATTAGATATAAGAGTATAATCATATTTTATACAACTATGTATAGATGTTAGCTTGAACTAAAGAAAATAAATTTTATTTATGATGTTAGCTTAAATATATACTCAAATGTCACAGGTGGTGCCAATCCTGCCAACAGTGATCTGTAGCTTCGACAGGGTCACATTTTAACCCTTGGAAGTATCAGTATCCCATGCATTAGTTTATACTTTAGAGGAATAAGTAATAATTATTTTATTTCTTTTTAGTTACTTTGAAAGCTGCTATCCTAGCTTGGTGACCATATATTGACAATTCAATACACCAATACTAATAATAGCGAAAGAGACCTCTTGTCTTATAATCGTTTGGCTATAAGCCATTATCTTGGCTTGGTAACTATTTGTGACAATGTCACTGTCCGTGCCTATGATCATGGTAAGTTGGCTCTTGGTGAGACCCCCTATCTTTCAAGCCCTTTATTATTTTTAAATTACACTCTAAATATATTTTATTAATGGATGGGAAGACAAATCCATTGCTTAAGAGATCAAGATGATAGGAAGGGTCATAAGATGCTAAATTTGTATTGATGAACTTTGCTACTTTAGTAGCTAAATATGTTATAGCTTATCATATGATATAATTAACCCTTAAAGTGTTAAGTTTAGATATCATTTAGCATAATGATGATTAAGAAGTCAGAGATTATAGTGAAGTGAAAATATGAAAGATAGCATAACGATGATTCTTTTAATAATCTTCCTTTTGGAATGAACATTGTTGGATCACTCAAATGGAAATATAGGACAAGTATAAAACCAAAACAAATGGTACTGCAACAAATAGAAAACACTCTGTTATAGACATATGATTATGTGAAAATGAAATAAAAAGGCAAGCACCAAATGTTAGCCACACCAAGAAGGAAGTCAATTGGGAGAATGAGCTCTGTGTAAATTTTTTACAAGATATAAAAACTATGTGAAGATTAGATATTTTATCTTTTAAACAAATTTGTTAATTGAGGCTTATTAAATGATAACTCATTGATGTGCATTTTTGGGGACTTTCTCCTTTTACAAATCTTGTTCTAGAAATTTAAATTGTAAGTCTTTAAATATTGTTTTGTTTTAAGAAAAATACCATCAATCAAAATGAAAATCAGAAACAAGAAAGGGAAGAGGAAACTTTATGAAACTCCTTCATTGTTCTCCCTAGCTTCTTTTACCAAAAAAAAAAAAAAAAAATCCTTAAACCAATGATAACATGCAAAACAGAGGAGATAAGGATAAGGGAATATAATTGGAAGAGAAAATAGAAGAAAGGAATTCAAGCAAAAGGAAAAAATGAAAAAAATAAAAGGATGAGAATGGGCATATGAAACTTACCACTAGATAATTTTGTTTGATCTTACCTGAGAAAAATTTGTTTTCCAGTGAAAGTAACCACTTCTTTTAATTGGAAGTAAAAGCATGAAGAAGTGGTTTTGAATGTAATTTACATTGGCCCAAAATCATAATTTATTCAATTTAAAGAAAGCAATAAAACAATGATTCATGTTCAAGCTTCATTTATTTATTCAATTTAAAATGCTAAGCAATGAACTATTAATCATATCCACTTCAAATTTCCATCGGAAGATCAAAGTGATAAAATAAGCCTTTAGAGATACTTGTGAATCCAAAATTGTCGAGTCATAGTAATTCCTTGAAACTTCTTGATACATGTTTTCATTAAAAAAATAATGCAATGAAGTTTTGCAAAATAAATGCAATTAAGCACATCACAAGTGTATATGATCTAACTATATAAGAAGCCTGACATGTTCCAAGACATTTTTCCAGAAAATGAAAGGAGATGCCAAGAAAAACTTGGATTCATTACTTGCTTATTAAAAATCTAAAATAATGAAATAAATGCAATTAAAAAAAGAATCTAAATCTAAATTAATATATTTCTAATTCTAACTGAATGAAAGGAAACATGACTAGGTATAGTCATACATTCAATGTAACCATTCTCTCATTCTAGCACCTACATGTATGTACAGGTCAAACATTAGTAACAAAAATATAGTTAAATGAATAAAAATAAATTTGAAACGTTCTTTCCAACTAAATTTCAATTGGATCATAGAAATCTGGATGGATTTCCATTAATGATTAGGAGAGGTTCAAAAGAGGGGATAACTGACCATATTGTGGATATGCATTTTTAGATACAGTGGCATACATAAAATTGTCAGTGTTATGTACATACATTAAATATTAATAGTCTTCTATGAAGGAAAACTTTACAAATGTCTTTTAAATGGGTCACTAGAGTATTGATGGAAGTTTGATAGTTTCAATGGAAGATCATTAATTGAATTAGATTGTTGGTCATATTGTAAGAATACACTCTCTTGTTGGCAATGGTTTTGAGAGGAAAGTAACAAGTAATAAGAAATGAACATCAATCAAAATTGGAAGAGTAATAGCTCTTGATGTTCATGATTTTGATTTGAAAATTCATTTTCTCATTCAGGCAATGCATCAATTGAGTGTTCAATATTGAACTGCTCAATATGATAGCATAAATATCAAAAAACTGAAAAATGAAAACAGAAAATAGATCTGAAATTGAACAAAATAAGTGAAGGAACAACAATGAAATCAAATCATAATTTACACTATTGTTGCAACTATTGTTACAACACAATTGAGACTGACTTGAAGTGATTTTCTCTTCACAAGAATTGGCCAGAATAATGGAATTTGAATGATCACCAAAACTAATTTGTGAATTAGAGAGAGGGTCAAGGTTATGAATTGAAGTGAGAATTTGATCATCATAACAATCATAGATTGGAATAGGTTCTTGAATGTTGAAATCATGAGTATGAATAATTGTTTGAAAATGAGAACTAGTTAAAACAATTTATGAGTTGAGTTTCTCTTCATTTTCAAGTATGATTTAACTTTGATCATGAGGTTTTAATGTATAAGAAGATAAATTAGCGTCCTCAATGTCAGAGTAATTATCGTAAATGACTTCAGGACATCCATTAAAATTCTCTTCACTCCCATCTGATGTATCAAAACAAGAAGGAATATGGAGCACATGTTCATTAATGCGAGAAGAATGATCAACGAATGATTCTCTATCTGAATGAAAACTAATTGGAAATTCATTTATATCAACCTCTCTTTTTTCTGAAACAACATTAAAGTAAAGAGGGGATAAGTTGTTATTAGCAAAAATATCATGATAGAGATGAAAAGGAGAATCAGAAGCAATGAATTTAAAAATATCTCTATTTGTGTTTGTGCATTTTCTTCATTGCAAATTTCAGATTCCAGATCATTTACTTGGCTAATTGTGTTTTCTTGAAGAATGTTCTCTAGCTTCCCTAAATTTTGTATTTGATCAACATGATCAAATTTAGAAATTTGTACAGCAAGTTGCATATTATTGGAACTTTCAATTTTTGCTTGTACTTGCTAATTTATAATTTGATTTTCTGAATTTGATTCATAGTGATTTTCGATTTCGTGGCAGATGGTCCTTCAAGTTTATTTGTGATTTATTCTTGTAGTTTTTATCAAATTCTTGCAAGCTTTGTGATAAATGTTCATTAGCCTGATTATCATTAACACTGTAAGAGGTGTGTAATATATTTAAGAATTTATCATACATGGCTGAGATCACTTCGTCATGATTGATATGAAAATCTATATCAGAGTTTTTGATAATATTACTAGAAGTTGAAGGAGAGTCATCAAAGCATGAAATTGTTACATATGGATTTGAAATGGGAGGAAGAAAACAAATATACTCAAACCAATCGACCAGTTCAATTTCTCAAGGTTTATCTTCAGCTTTGAAGCTCAAGTAAATTAATTGAAATCTAACAGTAAAATCTAAAAGAGATTCATTTTCAAATATTCGTAAATTTTGAATTCATTACGTACCTATTCATAATCATAATCATCAAATTTATAAAGGAACATTGTGATAAATTGATCCCAACTGTGAATAGAGGCAACTAGAAGAGATTGACACTAGTTTTTGGCTTTTCCTGAGAATGTAAGAGTAAAAATACTACATAGAATACCTTCATTAATATCATGAAAAGTAGAATTTGAAAAATTTTGAATAAATTTTAAGGCATGATCAAATGCAGAAGTATTCCTCTTACCGTTAAACTTTACCTTTGATAAGTGTCTTAATATTTCTGGTGGAGTATTGGTAGATGAACATCCAAAGATACAACTCCAAATGGGAAGTTTAAGAGAATCTATTATGATTAAAATAAAAACTTTAAAAGACAAAAACTCCAAAAGACAACAAGTCTTCAGGCCCTTCATCTAGTGCCAAAAATGTTGAAGGCTCAAAAATCTTTGCGCACAACATTATAAGGGATACCACCCAGTCGGGAACATAGAGCAATTCCTTTTCCATTGAAATGGTGGTTCTAATTGGTTAAAGTAGGCATAGTTACCTTCTTTCTATCTCAATTGTCTTAAAATATGACTTTCACCTACCAATAGAGAAGAGACATCCAATCAGTCCTCTTGCTGACTAGGCAAAAAAGTGATCCTTAAGCTGATATGGGGCTCAGCCAAGCCACAACTAAAGTTCACCTCTTTGATAAGAGGATTTCTAGGAATGTATAATTAAATCTAAATATAAACTAACACTAGAATATAAGCAAAAGGATATAAAACCTAAAGCTATCTCGATTAGGAAGATGTAGATGTAACCCAACCGAGAGAAAGATAACTAATTGAATTGAGATTTAAATATGTTTGGCTTAGTGAATATCAATTTAACGAAGTATTTCAGTTATATGATATTATGATTACCAAACATATCCTATTCAAAGATCCTTTAACCAAAATTATTAATCAACATCATTTAGGAAGTAGTTCACAAAAAAGATGATGATTAGTAATCCAACAACTCGAATGATTAAACAATAATACAAGGAAATAGTTCACATAATATTATTGTTTGTTAAGAAAGAATTAAAAGGTTGATCTCTGAGTAAGTAGTTACTCGGAAATTAGAGTTCAACACATAAGAGCAAAGATAAACAACAAATAATTGCAATAACTCACTCACATAGACAATAGTGCACAAATATGACTAAAAATCACAAGTCTTTGTCATTATAAAATGAAACTAGTATTAAAACAATAGTATCTTGAATACCAATTTATTAAGTCCAATTCCCTTGCTCTGATCTTTAACAGTCCTCTACAACTCATAAACTTTGTTAATGAAACAAGATTTGCAATAGTGCAAGCTGTATTCATCATACACAGTTCATATATGTAAAAGATAAATCTCTCTATTCCTCAGATCTGAGATTAAACACTCCTCTCCTCTACATCCCTAAATCCCTATTACAGTAGTTCTTTTAGAATCCTAAATTGCAGAGTAGAGAAGGCCTTTTTCCATGATTTGAATCCTTATTATAGAGCCCAAAGATGGTATTTATACATGCTGGGAATACTAATAGTCTCCCTTGATTTTCTCAACAAATGGAACAAATAAAGGTAAAATAGAGGTGAATTATTCCTTTAGATCAAATTTTGGCAGAATATGAATGGCTACAGCTTGAGGAGATGCCCAATTTAGCTCATGCTCGGATAAGACCACATTTAATTGCTTCAACAACGATAGCAATTTCCTACCCATTTTAGAACCGCTTTACCACTTGGAGGAGTTCTTTTAGAGATCAGTTGCTGGATTTGTTAGTATATTTCATCCTGGAAGCTTCTCTGCCAATATAGGGCCAAAAGTAATTGAAATTGGGGAGAAAAACAAGCCAAAGTATAAGAAAACTATAAAATAAAAAATATGATCCGTGAGACCGAATTAAAACAAATTAATGGATTCTTTTGTATTTAAACATTACAGCCATACCAAATAGTGACACATGGCAGAATTTGAGTGGAATCAAAGGTAAGTCCATCGAAACTTTTTATAATGTGCGCAAATAAAAATGCCGATATTGGGAGGCTCCGATATAGAGCAGATGCGATTTCACATTTAATTGTTTTTTTTAACTGTATCGGGTCCAAATATCGGAAGTGAATGGATTATTGGAGGTTTTAAAAATGTTACCATTTAAACATTCTAATATACAAGCAAATGCAATATTCCGATTAAACCATCATTAATACACATATAGGGTCTGGATATTGGAGGCGGAAGATATCGAAAGTCGAAGGAGGAGGCGCATTGGAATATCAACATTGTAGAGATTATCGAAGATTGGAGCGGGAGGTTATCTCACAATTGGAGATTGGAGGGAGTGTTGTATCGAAGATCGGAGATCAGAGGGAGTGTTGTATCAGAGATTGTAGGGATATGTTATATCAACATATTGATGGGATTGGCATATTAGAATATCATTGATTGAAGTTTTTTAAATGTGTCTCGAAAGGAGATATTTGATATGCAATACCTCTGATATGCGAAAGCAGAAATAATGACGTGGAATGTGGGTCCTGGTTAGAGTGTATGTATATATATATATAAGTGCAAGCCCTTTTATGAATAGCCAAAGTAAAGTTTCAATATAAATAAAACAATATGAAATATCGAAATCCAACTATATCATAACTCTTTGTGAAAATAAGTTACAATATAGCAAGGCCCGATATAATGTGGCATATGGTAGGGTGAATAGATGTTAGAGTGCCCATTATAATATCTAAAACCCATTGTAATATTCATTTAAGCAAAATGGAGGTGGGGACATATCGAGGTTATTATATATCATAACATTTAAACGTTGTAACACCGATATGTGATCTTTGTGATATGCATAAACTACATCCACTTGTAATATAAAGGGTTTAGCGCTAATATTACTTTGAAATAATAAATCCACTTTAACATTGAATCTTGGTCTCAGGGGCTATGTTTATTATTTACAAATTAAAATAAATCAAAATAAATTTATTATTTATACAAAAAAAATATATTTACAAAATAAGATAAATGAAAAGCGATTATGCAATTTATGTATACTTAGTATATCATGGTAGTTAAAATATCCAGCCCAAGTCCAAACATTATTTACAAATCAAATAATCACAATAAGTGAAACAAAAGATATATGAAGCTAGGCTTAGGTAAAATCTGCTAAGGCAATCAAACCTGAAAAACAAAAGGGTCCCCATAATTTTATTATATGGCTAAAATAAAAATTAAATAGGGGGTTGTTGAGTACTACAACAAGACTATAGAATTTGAAGCAAGAGAAAAAAATGTCATCACTATGGAAGAACCCAATAGTAGCTTCATGTCCGAGTAGAGTAACTAAAAGTTTGTGACATAAGGAAGAAAGACCGAAATCCTTTGAATTTCTAGTAGATAAGTTATGAAACAAATTATGAGAATTCAATCTCATTGTGACAATCATGAAAATATGGAGGCGCTGCAAGTTTGTTGCAATATCTAATTTAGAAGGAAAATTTATTCTATGAACAGGCTATACTTGAATTCTTAAGAATAATGTAGTAATTATAAGGATGGCAGCCTATGTGAATATATGAGGAGTGCCACACCATACTAAATTGAACAAATACCCACGTGGATAAGTTCTTGATACAAAATATCATAGTCTATGCAAAATATTGGAGCTCGTATATCTGAAATTCGAAGCTTCTTTGATGGCAACCGAACTCTTTTATGACACTATGGCTCGCTAAGTTTTAGGTGGTTACATTTTTATGAGATATTCAAAGCCTACCTAGACATCTAAATTCATCGTGGAAACTTTGTGGAAGAGAGCATATTATGTTTGTAAGATCCTACATATTTTGTCCATGTTGAAGAACTATAGCATTTGAAGCTTACCCAATTCATTAAATTCTGATCTATTTTTGCTGGAAGAAAAGGACATATGTCTAAAGAAGATCCCTGCAAGAAAGGACAATTGGCTTACATAATTTTTTCTATGACTAGCATATTACACTGGCTTGTATCATTTTCAGTAGCTTGCAATTGTCGCTTGCATTTGTTGTCATCGTGGCTTGCACTATATTCCTCTACAAATTGTTTACACATTGATTCATATTATATTTCTTTGTGGCTCGTATATGCATTCGTTGTAGCTTGTCTCAATTATTTGAATCTTGTATAACCTATTTCTCACACTCTTATGTGTGGCTTGTATATTTTTCGGTGGACACTTCATCTCACACTCTATATTCCTGTGACTTGGAGGTATGAACTCTGATGATAACCTATGACTGTGATTTGGAAATATGTATGGCAAAGTTTTATATTGACATTGGTATATAATAGTTCCATCATAATAGTAATGATGATAGTAACCCTATATCAGTGACCTAGATCTATATGACAGTGATCTAAACATTAACCTTGATATGGTTATATGGTTGTGACCTTTGGTATGGAAATAATCTTAATGCATGGAACTGATATGTATATGTTATTAACATGATAATGATTGTTATAATATTGCTCTGAATATGTGATAGTGATCTATCTGAGTTTGATCAAATAGACAGAATAATTGAGAGAACATTGATTAGATGGTAAGAAGTTCACCTACCTTAGCTACTAGACAATGAGAAGGAAGTAATGTTGAATTCAAGGGGGGTTAGGAGTACAAAGTGACTTGAAGCATCTTACAACTTGAAATTTGTAGTAGCATTACTTTTTCTGGCAACCTTGATAATGAGGAATGACATCATAATGTTTGGGATATGGTATGACTTCCTGGAAGAATATATAGTAGAAGTGTGTTTACTATAAAGGTAGGAAAGGCAGCAAGATTGAGAAGGAAGTCATGATATAGTTTGTTGACCACTTGATGTTATGATGGGTTCAATATTGGTCTAGGAAAGGTTCACTTTTCTTAGATGGAAAGAGGGAGCTATAATTGGCTCTACATTGATTGGTTTGACAAGTACTATTATTGACAGAGATACCTTTAATGAAAAAGGATGAAGGAAAAACCTTGTCACGAATATAGAGTGTATGAATTCTTGTGTGATCAACGATGAAATAGTTTTCCTCCATAAGATGTTTGATGGATTACTTGATGACATGATAGAGCTATGTGAAGATTTACAAAGATCCATGAAGGTCAAATCTCGATATGATGTAATGCAAGATAGAAGCCCTGCAAGATACCACTAATATATCCACATAAGAACTAGTTTATGAATGAGACACACTGAATCTTTTGGATTATGTCTCTTTGATTGAAAGGGGGTAAGGATCTCCTCCCTAGTTGAGAGGGAGTGATGATGGACACCATATTATCCATGTGTGATGCACTATGGCCAAGACTAAATATCATAATTCTAGTGAAGGCAATGGTAGTAAGAATGGAGGATTAGATAATCATCTAGGAATGATACTCCTTGAGGATTGGGAATCCATGATATGAGTAGTTCTAAGGACTGGTACTCTTTGAGGATAGCGCAGGGTATCCAAGGTAAGAGTAGTCTTGAGGAGGACTGATATTATTTGAGGATTAGGAATCCAATATAAGAATAGTCCTATAAGGACATACCTTGTCAACATTTGGATGGTGTATGTGACTTTGAAAGGCAGTGGTGGTGGTGTCCAAATGTATGCCTCCTAACATGATGCTCTAATCTAGTAGAGAGTTAGAGCTTGCCAGTCAAGGCCTTGCTATTTCATCATTGATAATACTAGTTATAATGATGATGCTTATCAATCCAAACTCTTCTTATGAGAATATTTCTATTTGAGAGTATCCTTTTATCTCATTGTGCATTATGAATATGTTCCTAGTTAAAAGGGAGTGTTGGAAATGTAACTAGGTTTGTTCTTCATAATTATCATTGTACTTGTAGCTATATATATCTCATGTAAATTAAAAAATAAAAAGAAATTTATTATTATTATTTTTCTAGTCAAAACATGTTCTTCATGCATGTTAGGGTTTATTTGAGTCAAAAGAAAATTATCTGAGTCAAGCCTCCATTTGGACTTTTGTATGAAAAAGGAAAAATAATTTTGTTTGTGTTAAAAAGTCAAATTTGTCATCCACAATACCAAGTCGGCCCTCTTGGAAAACTCAACCTAAAGAGGCACTCAGTCAACCTTCTGGACAACTTGTATACAAACCACTTCAACCTCATTTGTGTATCCATCCATGACTTCGATTTTTGTGCAAGAAGAAGAATAATTTTAGTGAAGTCAAAGGAAAGATAGAGAAAATTCAAAGGATAGAGAAATTTATATTATTCCATAATTTATGTTCACACTTGTGAGTATCCTAAGGAATATTTTGTGGTATTGCAGTCTCGAAATCACATGCCCAGAATTTTCGCACCCAGATTTTAAGGAGGTCGAAATTTCAGGGATGGATGAGAATTCAATGATTTGACTAGCATTGACTTTTGTTAACTATGATTTTTTGAAGATGGCTTGATGGAGGGCTTGCTTGGGTCTTTGAGGTAGTCTTTGTCTTAGTCTTAGGTCTTGTATATCTCACTTTGATCTGATTCTATAAGAAGTGGATCTTCTTTTGTTTTCCCCCTTGTGGGGTTTTTCCTTGGCTTGGAGCCTACATCCTGTGTTCTTTATTTATGGTGATCTTCGTGTTTTATATTTTTTATAATTTCTTGATGAAGAAGAAAACATAATCTTTAATAAAAATCCAACAAATGTTCACAAGTAATTATCATGACTGAGAAATAAATCATAATCTACAACACTTTGGTTTCTCAACAATCTAAAGCCCCAATCATCCTATAAAAGTATTAGCACACCTTGTGTGAGAATTTCTTCCCTTGTGGAAGATAAAATATGCTAGTGTTATGCTAGACTACACTAGGCACATTATTGGCACCCAACAGTAGAACCTTGGGTCTCTATAATAAAATTTTCCAGCAGCATCAACTGACCCAAACTGGTCATTTTTATCTTGGAGGGCCTCCAAACACTCACCATGCTTCCCATAACTCACCATCACCCCATCTAAACATCATGGAAATCCCTTAACATCACCTACCTATGCAACAACCTTTGATCCCTAATGGTTAGGAACCTAACCTAGCCAGACTAGCCCCGTGCATTATTTATTGGCCCTCTAGCTCACACCACTATGTTCCACCATTGATAGTTATTCCATATATCCCCACAGCATTGTCACAGGCCATTCCTTCTCATTCATATCATATACTCATCTCTTATCCTCATGCTATGAAAGGGAAGTTACACCTGCCTCCCTTACCTGTGCATTCACCCACAGAGGCCACCTTTTCTCATTCATACACGGGTACTTCTGGGGCAAATGAAGAAGTTAGGAGGTAGATTTCATTTCATGATTTACAACCAGATATACAAGGATAGAGTAAGTGCTAAGAAAAATAACATTGTTGGCTCATATTTGCATCTTGACCTATCATGATTTACATCGTTTAGTTTGAATTTATTTTGGACTTATTTTTAGATTTCAACATACATCTACATTTTGGACAACAACTTTATTTTTGGTTATATAGTTTTATTGATGACATGAAAATATATGGGAGGCACAAGGATTTTTTTGAATTTATTTCCATGAGATGATTTATCATATTTCACATGCATAATGATATATTTGATGTTCGATATTGGGATAGATGATAGCACTTTATGATTTCATATTGATATTTTTATGGGAGCCATGAGGTTTTATTTTATGGAATTTCATAGATGTGAGCATTATTGGGGCTTCCACCTATTAAACATGAGTAAAATAATTTTAAATCTCCTTTAAATGACTATCTCTTGAAACTAAGAAAATAATATATTAATTTAATGAAAAAAATTAAATAGAAAATAGTTACCTCCCCAACTATCCAAGAGAAACTACAAAATAAGAGAGAAGTCATTTAAATGCAGAAATGAAAAGAGAGTGAGGAGAGGTATGATTAACTCATAAATTTGTTATCTTCCTAATATACATTTTTTCTCTCAAGTCCACAAGCTTAACTATTTTGGTTGATAGTAAAACCTCTTGAGTGACAAGGAGGAAGTGAATATTTCATTTATTGACTCATCTTTCTTACAATTTCTATGTTGTTAGAAGGTCCGATATATTTTTATCAAATTTAATTTTTGCATATTTTGCATAATCCTTTTGCTAAAACAATCTTATCAGAGAGGTCCAAGCTATAGTTGGTGATTTTATCTTTCTTTTTTCATGGCACTCGGTTTCCTATGTATGAATTTGTAACATCTTAGGCTTCTAAAGTTGTTTATGGTCCATATTTTTCATAAATCCATAAAAGAAGTTGGTTGTACACATACATTTTTAATAAAAAAAATCAACATTTTAATTATCTCTTACTTGGCATACATCTCTTTATTTTTCATATTTTATTTTTTGAATATAATGAGCATATTTTGGCACATTCTACTTAGTTATTAGTTGTAATGCACCATGTTATTTAGCACATGCACATTCTTTTAGCTGGTGGTGTAGCCTATAAATATCTAAATATTGTTACTTTTCAACATTCTTTCTGCAATTTTTTTAGCTATAAAGTGTTTATATTTGTACAATGAATTAATGCAAACAATTTTTTTTCTTTTGTTGTATAATTTCAATCTCTTTCTTTCATGTACATTCACACCTTTGTGCATCGCTAGATATAACAATTAGGGCTCTAAGCAACCAGGCTTTGTTCCCATTATATCATGTAGCTCTGTGAGATTCGAAAGTGTTGTTAGCGGAGCATCAAAATTCCACTTGTGAACAACTTTTAGGTGACCATACTAGGGAACGATTGTTTCATCTCTACTTCTTCATTCCTCTTTGCAGATGACCATACCCTATGTTAATCAACCTACACTTAGCAATCAATTTAATGATCAAAGGATCATAGCACATTCCTTGTTTGAATTTATCCTGGAAGTTTCTATCTCTTTTGTTGAATTTGAACAATCTTGGGCTATTATAGTTCAAGATATAGATTCACAAGAATGAAGGGAAGCCCTTTAAATGCAACTTCGTGACCACCCTTTCTGATAATAAACTAGCTTATGTCCAGTGAATCATGTTCCTCTAGAAGGATATCTAGTCAAAGCCTTGAATTCCAACCATTAGACAAATTCAAAAGACGCAAATTCATTCTTTATACTCAAGTTCATATCAAATTTTGTCAAAATTGTACTTACTACTCAAGAATAAATTCCCTTTCTTGCGAAATCATGTCATGAAATCAATCTACAACTCAAGAATATTCCTCTTTGATGCAATCTCCATCAACTGCTTCATTATCATCTCAAATTGGAATATTTTATTTATGTTTCAATCCCATATGGTCCACCAATAATCCTACCAAAGTTATAAGAAAGTATGGATTCTTTCAGTTTAAAGAAGATGTTAATGCTACTCCTTGGCATATTCCCTGTTGGGTCCTTCATTTTTCTAGGGTCAATTTTGGTTGGAATATGGTTGCAGAGAAAAAGTAGTATAGGCCAAAAAAGGGTTTGGTTTATTTGGGCAGAAGGCAGAAACGGAAAGCAAAGGACCAAATGGTTACTTTAGGATTTTTCAAGTCTGCAAAAGAAGAATTGGGTTATTACAATTGAAAGAATCAAGTGAATGTGGACCAAACGGGTATGGATCTCATCAAGGTGGTTAGAGTTGACTCCATCAAGCGAGTGCAAACAATTTCAATGGGGCCCAAAATATATATATTATATATATATATATATATATAGATATTAGATATTACGATAGATAGATATAAGATATATATATATATATATATATATATATATATATATATAATATAATATATATATATATATATATATATATATTATATATTATATATAGAGAGAGAGAGAGAGAGATATGAAGGGTGAGCTAAGAAAGAGAGACAAAGATAGCAGTAATATGTTGATATGCTACTAGAATTACCACTTACATTTTTCTAATATAATTCTGTTGTAATTCTACTATAATTTTGAGTTTGTAATGAAAGTCTTGGGAGGGATTATTAACAGGTCTAGGCAATTTAATGCATATATGTAAATTTAATATGGATCATGCTTGCTAATGAAAAAAGGAGGCTATTGCGGTGAATTTATTTGTGTTTTGTGTATGGATGTGTTTGTGTTTATGTGTATGCTTTAAAAGTTTTGAGTGTCTATTCATTTCTTGTGCAAAGGTTAATTAATTGATATGTGAATGTTAATGGCCATGATGCACATTTTAATAGATGTAATGTATTCTAAAACCATCTAAACCCCATCATCATACAAAAGTTTCGGTACATGTCAGGTGATACTTTCTTCTTTTGCAGAAGATCGAATATGTCAACATTATGCTATACTACAATGGGCTCTTCGTTGGCACCCTGCAGTAGAATGCTAGGTCTCTATAAGAAAACAAATCACCAACAAATGGCTCAGTTCCCAAGACCCGAAGATTAATTGGGGTTTAGATAATGGTGACTAGGATCATCAAGAGCAATGTTCGAGAATGGTGGGAAGAGAAACTTGATTCCTTCATATATCAATAGGCACAAATACGGTAGAAAAACCCAGATTGGGTTTGTGACAAGATCTTATTTATTGATCCTATCTACGATCAATATGAGATATTTTGGTGCAAATATCTTGAAGAATTGTATCATTGGTTACGAAGACTGAAACATTTCTTGGGCATTGGGAGTTTTGGTCGAATATTTAGAACTTGGAATATAGCTAATCTAGCAGATTTACATAGGTTGGATCATGAAATTACTAAGGCCTTCGACTTTTGGGTAGAAGTTATATTGGAAGGATGTATCATTGAGTTTGATGCGGAGAATCACTAGTCATTTTCCAAAGTGAAAGTGTTGTTTAAATACATATTAAGAGGAATGTTGTTGAAGGATAGCCCTATGTGGATTAAAATTTTCATGGTAGAAGAAAGATTGATGTTGTTTCGTTAATCCAATATGGCAATGTAAAACCCTTGTACTGGTGGTAGGGTCTTTGGGGGATATGCTAACCGGTTGCAGAAGTTGAGAGAGAGTTGTGAAGGATGGGGAGGAGTTGTCAAAAGCACAAGTCTATAGAGAAATAACTAGGGCATAGATATCTAATGAAAGAGGGAATGAAAGTTACATGATATTAGGAGAAGGAAAAGGGAGTTTCATTAGATAGGTGAAGTGTAGAGTAGTTACAGGGAGAAGAGATGAGAAGACCAGAGTTTCGGAATGTAGTAATGGGAGAAGGATTGAACTCTAGTGCAAGAGAGGGAGCTAGGGGAGATTAGTTTGGAAATCAGAGTAGGAATAGTGAGGCCCATTAGGAATTAGGTGGAAATGGAACGTCATAAATGCTAGATTCAAGGATCTCGATGTTTGATCCAAATACTCTTGTAAATGAAGTGATGCACTTCATTACGAGAATATTGTTTTATGAGGGTGATTCTTCCACGATAGGTAGAAGTCCACAAGATAGCAGCATGGTTGGTTTTCTCCATGCCCTTCCCTTTATACCATATCAAGACCTTATAATTTTCATTTCCAAGCTAGTTAAGACTCTGAAATTCCATAACAGTCATAAGGTGTATTTGGCTAGTAGTTTTGATAGCAATAGTCAATCCCATTTCACAAATTATTTACAACCTAGTTCAAGAGGCTTTATCTTATTTACGCTTGGTCATATTCTAATGGATGGGAATGTAGTTGGATAATTTACTTGGTATCCTAAGTTCTCAGGCCAAGGGGATGAGGATGTAGAACAAAATTGGTACATGTGTGAAGCTATATGGAGATCTAGACAGAATCCAAAAGACTCTAAAGTGATTGAATTCCATACCACTTTGAGACATAGAACTCTTCAGTAATTTGTTAAATGGTCAACAACAACTCAAACATTGACTTTGGATATAGTTAGACAGGAATTCATTAATGAATCTAAATTGCCTCAGACCAACTAGTAAGGTGTGGCTGAGTTATGGAACATTAAGCAATGACAGGGGTAACTGCATGGGGATGTATGCAATGATTCAAAGATGTTGTTGGGAAGCTAGCTTATCTAATTCATCTAGACCACCAGAAGGAACAATTTATTAAAGAATTTTTGCCATTTACTGGGATCCCTCTAATGCAACAGAGAATTGATACTATATAGGATGCAATGCAGTAAGATATGAAGATTAAAATGATGGTAGGATATCTTAATGACTACAGAGAAAGTTTTTCTTTTGGAAATACTACTATAATTGGTTTGAAGCATCAAATTGTCGATTTTATTGAAAGGCTCAAGGGCGTGAATACTGCCAAACCTAGTTGACCACAAGTTTAGTGTAATTTTGTCATATTAAGGGGCATCATGCTACATATTTTCTGAGGTTGCAAGGTACTAGAACTTATGATGTACTGCTCAAACCACCTCCTCCTCATGTAGGACCTTCTGGAGGAGTTACACAAGTTTCAATGAGTGTTATTTTTTAGGGACATATTGAGTACCATGCATTTTTGAATAAACAAGGTATGTATTCTAATGAGTATTGTGAAATATGTCATACCTATGGGAATTATCCTTGAATTTATCCTATATTACAAAAATATTCAAATTTACTTAACAATATGTTCTGCGAGTTTTGTGGGTCTCCCACTCACCATACCAACAAGTGCAAAGCTTTGGATGCTCTAGCTAATCGACTAGATAGTACTTATTTTCGAGAGAACAAGTGCACTCAAGGAAGAGGAGGTGGAGGATTTAGAGGAGGGAGAACAAGAGGAAGAGTTTGTAACAACCTCAGGTTAAAATCTCATGTAATAAAAGTTAATAAAGGAAAAATAAGACCACGGTAAAGCGACACCTATTCCAAGATGAATGTTGGGAAAAATATCCTAGTGGGCATCAATTGTTATGTTTTATGGCTAAGGGGAAATTGGCAAAGGCAATGGCTAAGGCTTTGGAAAGGCATGAGGTATTATTGGAATTTTATTTATGAAAATAATGGAAATTAGGAGAAAAGGAAGGTGAATGGTTGCAGGTTGCATGTGAGGAGGAAAATGAAGGAAAATAATGGGAAAATGAAGAAAATAGAGGCATCAATGATAAAAAGGAGTATGAGCATCAGTTGGTAGCCTTTTTTTAGTTTAGTGTTAGAATTTGTCTCAAAGAGGGAAAATCACCATGAGGAGAAAGAAAGTAAGAAAGCAAGGAAAATCAAGGAAAATCAAGGAAAGAAAAGGTAAAGCACGTACAAGGAAAGCAAAGGAAGGCAAGGATCAAGCAGTTCTAGTGGGGATACTTGTAGGTAATAGATTGCATGTGTGATTTCCTAGCTGGTTTTGACATGCATGATAAGTGCATGTTGGTATTTGGTTCTTTGTTGTCATTGGCATGGATTTTTCCGAGTTTTGACAGTGGATTTTAGCCTAGCCTTGCATCTTCTGGATAGTCATGATGTGATGGGATTGTTCTTAGTTTGAGCTTTGGATTTCCAAATGGTTTCAAAATCCAGGGTGAGATAGTCTCAAGAAAATTCTTGAAGGCCTAGGAATCCCTTAACCAATAATGGTGGGATACACGGTAAATCTTGAGGGTGGAGACATGAAAATTCCTCAAGGATGGTGAATAAATTATGATGCATCAAAGCTCGATTTGGTTTTTTTATCTTGAGAGCTATTTAGGTGATATCAAGGTATGGTAAGGGTGGAGGTGGTTTAACCTCTAGATCCCCTTGGTTTTTTATGGATTGGTTTATCCCATTAGATCCCACATTCATGTTTGGAATATGGCACAGGGGTGATTGGTTGAAAGAAATATTTGGTTAAGCCAATCTATGGTCGGGTGGTATGTGGAAGTCCCGAAGTTGGTTGGATTTTGCCTATGTTTAATAAGATCTAAGTTTCTCTTTCTTTTGATGATTAAATGTACTTGTTATTATGTGGCTTTAATGGTTGTTCTCTCATTGTTATTTATTTTGTTATATGTTGGTTATAAGCATGGTTATTTGACAGATCTCAATTATGGCTCTGTTCATGTTTTTACTTATAATTGAATGGATAATGAATGGAAGACCTAATTGGTGTTATGACAATTAATGTGAGAAGGTAGAGACCCTTCTTGTTAAGCCTCAAATAAGCTTTTAGTCCCTTATTTTCAGACTTGTATTCATGACCTGTAGGTTGCATATCTACCAAGTGTTTGAGAGAATGTCAATGCCGATTGGGGATGGCCAAGTCAAGTACTGGTTCTAGTTTTTGGTTTATAGGCATTTTCTTCATGTCTTTTATTATTTCTATAAGTTTCATAGCTTTTTGGGAAGAGACTAAGCCCCAGCCCCTGGAAAATAGCCTTAATTCTTGCAATCACTGGCATAGCGCTGGAAGAAAAAGGCCACCATCACACTAATGCAGGCCTATGGGAGTGATTGGGAATGCATAGTCACATGGAGGCCTTGGCAAGGGAGCAACTGGGACTCTAGATAAGGGAAAAAGTGATTTGTCGTAGGGGTTGGACACCTGGAGAGGTTGGGTTACTCCTGGAGGTCCTGTGGTACCTGAGGTAAGTCAGTAAGGTCTTGTTGTGCCAACTCCATTTCCTTAATATCATTTAGGAGGTTGAGTCATATCATAGTAGCCCCTCATCTCATGTTTACCCCGGGTAAGTCGATGAAAGTGGGTAGATGTGAGAGGAGGCGCATTACAGGGTGGCATCAAAGAAAGTTATGTTCTCTTTAGGGAAGGTCTGGCTTCTATTCTCGTTGGTTGTTATATGATACCACAGGGTGGTATCAGATCATGGTTCAACACTTGGACTAGATTGGTTGGATGCATGTTTTTATGCATGCATTTTGATGGTTAATGTTGTCATGCATGAGGTCATTGCATGTAGTGTATGTGATCATGATGTTGGTATGTTATGAGGCTGACATTTTATCAAGATAGAGCAGGAGATAAAAAGCATTAGAGCAAGGTTGCAGCACTAGACTTTGAGGTAAGAGCACATGATCATATAGGTTTGTATGTTTGGCATGCAGGTATGTTGGTTAATGATTGTTACAAGCATTAGGGTTGTGTACATGTCTGCCAGTCTATGGTTCTTGTGGTTACATGTATGATAGATGTTAGTTAATCAATGTGATCATATGTACCTATGTTAGTTAGTCATGAAGGATAGTAACTTGTTGTTATATGCATGGTGGTCGTATGCATGATGGTTATGGTAATTGTAATTAGGATCTTGATTTTATATGTATCATGTTATTTTGGATTGGACTATGTGGATGGTTAGGGTTATGAAATTTAGGTATGGGCTGATATGCTTGTGATATTGTGTCATAATAATATAGATTGATTGTGCATATGTCATTGTTATGCATGAATGACAGTTGTTTATGAGTTTATGATTTGAACATGTTAGCTAGTTACTGTTATGGATATCATGACCTTAATTATGTTTGGGTTGATATGTTGCGAAGTTATATCATGCTAATCTAGATTGATTGTGTAGACAAGATAGCCTGCCCTGAGATACATCGAGGTATGAGTTTGATTATGTCATCTATTTGGTGTTTGAGTGTTTGATTATGTCGCATATTTGGTATGAGTTTTCTTATGTCCTCTACTCTGTGCTTGAATGCTTGATTATGTTATCTATTTGGTGTTTGAGTGTTTGGTGTCTATTATGTGATATATATGTTTTTGAATGTTTAATTAGTTGTATGATATGAGTTTGTATCTATAAGACTGCATGAAGGAATGATATTATTTAAGATGTTTGCATTAACACATATGTGCTTAGAACAACTGTTATGTACTTGAGTGTAAGCAGGTGATAGTTGTAGCATTATGTATTATGATCGATGAATGTGAGTTGATTGTTGATTATGACATGGTTGTTAGACTTGGTAAAATTTGATTTCAAATTAATAGATATGATGTCTTGATCTTTGGAACATGTGGCTAACATGTGTGTTCAGTTACAAGGCAGTGTGCTTGGCACATCAAGGTGAGGTAATCAGTATACTGTTACATTCATTTATACACTTACAATTATGTGTTTATAGTGGTATGATGCAAGGAATTCTGTGGAAAAAAGAGACTGCTATGAAATCTTGAAGAAGGCTCAGGCTGAGCTTTCCCTTGGAAGCATTGGGCACCCATGGGATTGAATCATGGTGTTTGTTTCTAGTTTCATGCTTTCAATCTTTCGTGATTTGTTTGCGCCTTACTTTCAATTTTGTTTATGTTTGGCGCATGTCCATGCCACTTTTGTTGTGGTGTCGTATTGTTATTGGTTTTCATGTTTTTCTTCTTGTCTGTTTCTTGTTCTTGCCTTTTGTGCTTTGAGGGTTTTGGGAATTGGTTTTGGAAAGAGGGAAGTTGATGGATCTTGGGGAGAGTTGTGTGGTATCCGATAGGTAATGTAAGACCTGGATGAAGCCCAAAGCATGTATAAGGGAAACTGAAGGCAATAACATGACATCCAGTTGGATTGGTTGGGTCCATTAGGGTAAATGGGCGGTGGCATGACAGTCATGAGAAAGTTAACAATAAAAGTGAGGTAAATAGATTTGAGGTGTTAGATGCCTTGGCTATGTTAGGAACTATTGCTCTCAATGTTGTGCATGTTGTGCATGGATAAGGGGAGATATCTTAACCTTGACCTTAGGATATCTAGTAATTATATTGTGATCATTATTATGCTAATGTGTATATATGTATATGTATGTATGTCATTGTTTGATAGGGTCATCAGAGATCATGATTATTTAGGTTGATTTTTATATGTGTGTGTATATATATATGTATGTATGACATTGTCTAACAGGGTCATCAAGGATCACTCTTGTGGAAGAATGATTGTTTATGCAGGTGAATGGAATGAAGAGGTTCCTAGTTTATGATGAATCAAGTGGGAAGAGTAGCCTTGACAGATCTATCAGGTCAGTATCATGTGGATATGAATTGTTATATGATTTCATACTATGTCTATGTTTATGTTATGGATAGGTAATGATAAGGGATACATCAGCGGAGTGAAAGCAGTATGATCTGCGACATGCTGGGACAAGCATGGATAAGACACTAGAAGCAAGGTTGCTTGGTAAGGATAGTGTGGTCTTAAGATGTGTAGTACCAGTGTTATGTACATGTAGTATATGCAGTATTGTGTACATATGATGTTGTGTGCATGTTGCATATATAGTGTTGTGTGCATGATTGCATATGTGGTGTTGAGTACCGATGGTGCTAAGTACATGTTGTATATGCAGTGCTATGTACACATGGTGCTATGTAAATGTTGTGAATGTGGTGATATGTACATTTGGTGAAGTGTAGATGTTGTATGTGTGGTGCTATTTACATATGGTGCAGTGTACAAGTTTTACATGCAGTGTTGTGTACATATGATGCGGTGTGCATGATTGTACATGTGGTGTTGTGTGCATGTGGTGCTATGTACATGTGGTACATGTGGTGTTGCGTGCATGTGGTGTTGTGCAAATGGTGTTGTGTACATCGGTTGCTATGTAAATGTCATACATGGTGTTGTGTACACATTGTACAGGTGATGCATGTGCATGTCGTGTTTTTCACATGTTGTGCAGGTGGTTTCATGTACATGTGGTGTTGTGTACACATTGTGCAGGTGGCACTATGTATAGGTGGTACTGTGTACATGTTGTACATGTGGTATTGTTGTGCATGTGGTATTGTGTACATGTTGTGTTGTGTATATTTGGTATGGGTTATAGGTATTGTGCAGTTATTGTACCGCAACATGTGTATTCGTGGTATTTTACAGTGTGTATGTATATGTGTTGTGGTGTACACTAGGTGTGGGTGTATGTGTTATGTTGTACACCGGGTGTGGGTGTATGTGTCACGTTGTACACCGAGGGTAGGTGTATGTGCTATGTTGTACATTGTGTATGTGTATATGTTATACAATGTGATAGGACATGCATGTATGGGATTGTCTGGGCCTTGTTGTTGATATTGAGGGTTGAGACGATTTAGTCTCTGGATTCCCTTGTTGTTGCTATTGCGGGTTGAGACGGTTTAGTCTCAGGATACCCTTGTTACTATTGAGGGTTGAGGTGGTTTAGTCTCAGGATACCGTTGTTGTTGATATTGAGAGAGGAGGTGGTTTAGTCTTCGGATTCCCTTGATGCTTAAAGAGAAGGTGTTGGGTGGTTTTCGGGTTTGGCAACTGATTTAGTGTGTGTACAGAAATGACAAAGAACAAAGGCAAAAGCAAAGAACCATTTGAAAGATAAGTATTAGTATTTTATTTCAGATTTAATTATGCATTTGATATATGATTATGATTTATGATGGTTGTGTTTTGAGCTAACTGGATGTGATATGTTTATACATGGTGATGTGGTCAATGATCTGGTTTGACTTGTTGTGACATGAAGTAAATAGAATTTCAAGTGTACCTTATTGACAGGCCACCAATGAAGTATGGTTTGAATTTATTTCAATTCATTTTTGTCTAATGGAAATTATGTGCTTGGTATAAGAGTGCATGGAAATTCCTAGTTGGGTGGTTGAAACTAACTCCAAGGATTAGAAATAGTGGCAAAAGGAATTGGAACATCAAGTAGTATGCTAGTAAAACACTTCAGGAGTAAGGCCATTGTGGGACACTAGTACCCAGTAGTGTCCACTAATTTCCATAAGCATGGTATGACCTGTATAATGGTTTTGAGGTAGGTATATTCCTTGCTTGTTTGACCTTTTGATGTGAGGAAGCCTTTCCAAGGGATGGATCACCCAAGATATGGGATATTAGGGAACTTGGAAGGTGAGTGACTACATGGAAGGGGATGACCAAATTGCCCGAGGGAATGTGTAGCAGAGAAGGGAAGGTTAGGGAATGGATTTGTTTTGGTAATTAGCATTACTAGATGGAATAGATTCACATTAGGAATGTGCCTTGGAACAATGAACCAATAATTTTTCACTAAAAGGACAAGTGGTGTAGGATTATAGCGCTGGACATTAGATGTAGGTTTGACTTTGGCAGTGGATTCTAGACTTCTGGGGAAGGAGGCGAATCTTGGTATTACTTAGAGGGTGGAGGTGTAGACCTCTGGACTCCCTTGTTGCGAATGTAGGCATCATATCCTTTTATTTGTTGGTTGAGAAAATGTGCATATGTGCATATGTGTATATTATTGTAAATATTGTATCGAGCTAGATTTATAAAGCTCCATAGACAATATGGTTATTTTCTAGTTGAATCAAATGTGCATAAGTATATGTGGTTGTTATTGTAAATACCATAATGAGTTGTTCTATAAAGCTCCAGTACATGGTATGATTGTCATGTATTCAACAGGTTTCTCATTGTAAATACTGCAACGAGTTGGGTTATAAAGCTCCAGAGGCATTGTGTTTTTTCTTTTCTGTAGTTTTGTTGGGTATAGATGTGGTTAAACACTGAGGATCGTGTTCCTCTAAGGGGAGGGGTTTGCAACATCCCCAGGTTAAAATTTCATGTAATAAAAGTTAATAAAATAAAAATAAGACCACGGTCAAGGGAAAATTATTCCAAGCTAAATGTTGGCCAAAATATCCTAGTGGGCATCACTTGTGTTTTATGGCCAAGGGGGAATTGGGAAAGGAAATGGTTGAGGCTTTGGAAAGGCATGAGGTATTATTGGCATTTCATTTATGAAAATAATGGAGATTAGAAGAAAAGGAAGGTAAAAGGTCACAAGTTGCATGTGAGGAGGAAAATGAAGAAAATAGTGTCAGCAAGGATAAAAAGGATTATGAGCATTATTTGATAGCCTTTTGTTAGCTTAGTGTTAGAATTTGTCATAGAGAGGAAAAAGGACCAAGAGGAGAAATAAAGTAAGAAAGAAAGGAAAGTAAATGAAAAGCAAGGAAAGGAAAGGTAAATCAAGGACAAGGAAAGCAAAGGAAGGAAAGGACCAAGCAACTTTAGCGGGAATACTTGCAGGCAACAAATTGTATGTGTGATTTCCTAGCTGGTTTTGACATGCATGGTAGGTGCAAGTTGGTATTTGGCTCTTTGATGTCATTTCCATGGATTTTATCGAGTTTTGACAATGGATTTTAGCCTAGCCTTGCCATTTCTGGATATACATGGTGTGATGGGATTATTCTCGATTTAAGCTTTGGATTTTTGAATGGTTTCAAAATCTGGGGTGAGGTGGGCCCAGAAAAATTCCCAAAGCCCTAGGAATCCCTTAAGCGGTAATGGTGGGATACACGGTAAAGCCATAGGGTGGAGATAGGAAAATTCCTCAAGGATGGTGAATAAATTCTAAGGCATCCAAGCTTGATTTGGTTTTGTGATCTCGGGACCGGTTTAGGTGAGATCATGGTATGGTGAGGGTGGAGGTAGTTTAACCTCTAGATCCCCTTGGTTTTTTATGGATTGGTTTATCCATTAAGATCCCACATTCATGCTTGGAATATGGCACGGGGGTGATTAGCTAAAAGAAATATTTGGTTTAGCTAATTTATGGTTGGGTGGTACACGGAAGTCCTGAACTTGGTTGGATTTTTCCTATGTTTAATAAGAGCTAAGTTTATGTTTCTTTTGATGAGTAAATGTACTTGTTATTATGTGGATTTAATGGTTGTTCTCTCTTTTATTTATCTGGTTATATGTTGGTTATAAGCATGGTTATATGACATATCTCAGTTATGGATTTATTCATGTTTTTACTTGTAATTGAATGGACAGTGAATGCAAGACCTAATTGGTGTTATTACAAGTAATGTGAGAAGGTAGGGACCCTTCTTGTTAAACCTCAGATAAGTTTTCCAGTCCCTTATTTTTAGACTTGCATTCATGACCTGTAGGTTGCATATCTACCATGAAAACTATATTGATCCCCACCAATAGAAGGAATATTATAAGGATGTTGTTGATATTTTTAAGTTTTTAATCTATTCTTGTAGTCCTAAAACTATAGATCAGGAGAAAAGACAAGTAACATCACAACTTATCATGGAGTGGTTCAAATTGTTCATGCATATTTTGAGTGATGAGAATTTGTCTCGTCGGTTGTAGAAGAAGCTAAAAGGCTTTTAGAGCATCCCATTTCCACGAATTTACTAGAACGACATAGCAGATAAGTTCCCCATAACAAACACAGTACTGGGAGAGAATTTTGCATCAATGCTAAGATTACAAGATATAAAATTAAATATACTATGTTGGATTTGGGCTCTAATGTGAACATTTTGTCGAGGAAAACTTGGGAGGTGTTGGGAAGGCCCAAGTTGGGTTTTTCTCCAATATAGTTGTGAATGGGGAATCAATAATGTATTCTTCCTATTGGTCATCTAGAAGACATACAAGTAGACATTGTTGGAGTGAAGGTCTATGTTGGTTTTGAAATCATCGATTGTTGGAGTGAAGGTCTATGTTGGTTTTGAAATCATCAACATTACTGGGGATAATGACCCATATCTAGCACTATTGAGGGTTGATTGCTATTTTGATTTTGAGAATTATTCCATCATTGATCTAAAGTGGGAGACATGAAGTTCCAAGTAGATGGCGTTTGGGTTATTTAGCCTTTAAATCCTTATCAAGATCCTAGATTCATAGAGTCTGTCTATTATATAGAATAAAACAATGCCTTAGATGAACTTTATCAGCTAATTCTAGGGAAGAGGGGAGATTATATCAATCTTGTAGTAGATGGTTCTCTCAATTGGAGAAGTGTTTAGCATACTAAAGTTGGTTCAAAGTTTGCACTAGAAGAGTGGTAGCAGGGGGATCACAAGTTATATTCTAGATGATGTGCAACCATCTAATGTACTCGATAGATCAGTACCGAGGATAGCTAATACCCCGCTTTTAATGGTATTACTTCTATAGTTGATTTTATCAAAGAATTTGAATTTAATATTGAAGAAAGTCAAAGGCTTCCTTTAATAGACACTACCTTACAAGCTACCCCTGCCCAGTGGTGGGGATCCCACTTCAACCAATTTTAAACTTCATATTCAGTTAAAACATCCATGCTATGTTGATTCACTGTATCTGAGAAGGGAATGCTTATAATTCCTATTTTTAAAGGTCATACTAGTCCAAAAAATGTGTTCAAATATATAGTATTGTTTGGAAGATGGTTGGATTTCCTATTGAGCTATGGGTACATCAATTCATCCACACTTTGAGTGCACTACCTCAAACGTGGTTCCTGAAGGAAGAAATGAAGAGGTCGACATCGGACTCAAATGTATTGGTGTCTCAATTTTGCAATGATTTCAATTTTTCAAAGAAAGATGCATAGATTGTTGAATCCTTGAAGGAAATCAATAGGGCATTTTTCCCTACTGGGAATCCACTTGTTGAATCCTTTAGCACTTTAAGTAGTGGAGTTATACCGGAATTGACATTTCAAGTAGCAGTTGCTTGTGGAAAAATAAATGGGAAACCTGAGGATGATGATTTAGAATAGTTAAGGCACTTATCCTTTAAATAATATGAAGGGGAAAGAAGCATTAGGGATGACAATTTGAAATATGCCCCACATTTAAATCCTTTGAATTTGTGGAAGCATAACATTGGTTCTTAATATAAAACCAAACTAGCATCTATTGGTGATTATTGGGATGAACAGACCACCAAGGAGATTTTTTATTTGCTTAATAAATATGAAGATTTGTTCCCTGCATCACTTTCAAAACTAAATGGTATTTAAGGATATTTGGGAGAGATGAAGATTTTTCTGAAACAATATGCCAACCCAATAAAGCATCATTGCTATCGTTTGAATCTGAGAGTGAAAGAAAAAATTAATAAGGAGATTAACAAGATGTTAGTTGTGACACTTATTTTTCATGTGGATGAAGTTGAATGGATTAGCCCCATAGGTATTCAAGATAAGAAATATTCAGATGATATAAGGATCTGTATGGACTGCCATAGCCTTAACAATTTATGTGTTCATGATCCATTCCCCACTCCCTTCAGCGATAAAGTGTTAGATAATGTTGCGAGACAAGAAGCTTACTCCTTCATAGATGGATTTTCAAGATACCATCAAGTTAGTATTCCACTAATAATAATAAAACTAAATTAACCATTTAATCACAGTTGTATTCCTATCATGTGATGCTATTTGTTCTTAAGAATGCACTTGCAATTTTTTCCAGAATTTTTATTGCAGCCTTCTGCAAGTATATACATAACTTCCTTAAGGTAACATGGATTATTGGACAATTTACAGTCTCCTAAAAAAACACTTAAGTTTTTTTAGGTTGATGTTTGACCGATGTAGGCAGCTTCAAATCTCCCTAAATTTGAAGAAATGTATTTTTGTTGTGCCTTTTGGAACCCTATTGGGACATATCGTATGTAAGGATGGTGTATCAGTGGATCCTACCAAAGTCACAGTAATTCTCTATATGCCACCTCCTACAAGTATTAGGAAGTTGAGATCTACATTGGGGCATATGGGTTATTATTGCAGATTCATCTGCAACTATGCTCTAATCACTTCACCATTGGAGAAACTCCTAACTCAAGATTGAGCCCTTTATATGGACCTCTGAGTGTGATGTTGGTTTTGATACTTTAAAGGAAAAATTAGCAAGTGATTTGATTATGGTATATCCTGATTGGAAGGAATTTCATGTGCATATTGGCACTTTTGGTATTTCTCTCAATGCCATCCTTGCATAACATGGAGAAGGAAACTTATACCATCCTATATATTTTTCCAGTCATAAAATCTTTATTGCAGAGTGAAACTACACCACAACTGAACATGAGGCTTTAGTCATGGTTTATTCACCTCAGGAGTTTCACCATTATCCACTGGAAGGTCATTTTAAATTCTTCACGGACCATTCTTCATTAAAATATATGGTCAATAACCCTGTATTGGAGGGGATAATTTGTCGATGGTTATTGTCATTTCAAGAATTCTCTTTTGATATTATTGTAAATCCCAGGTGAGCCAATGTAGGACCTTATCATATTTCCCACTTAGAGTCAAGGAAATCTAAAGGGTCCACTAATGATTAGCTTCCTGATGTAGACTTGTTTTGACTTGAAGTTGTCGTAGACTATATTGAATATATTACGCTTTTCTTAGCCACTAGTAAGTATCTAAATGATGATTTTACCACTTAAAGAGGAATTTGGCAGTGCAAGCAGTTGATTATCATTTGATTGTAGGTCAATTATTTAAGTTGGTACTTGATAGTATCTTGCACAAGTGTGTTTTGAATCATGAGAGGGATGACATTTTATTAGAATGTCATAGTGGTGTTGTGAGAGGACATGTCGGAGGGAAAGAAATTGCTTGCAAGGTATTGTGAGAAGGATTATGGTGTTTGGCCTTGTTTAAGGATGTAAAAGAGTTTGCTAAGATTTGTGATGTTTACCATGGGGTTGGGAGGCCCTCTCACCAGGATGAGCTTTGACTACATCTAATTAGAGCATTGCAAGCCTTTGAAAAATGGGTTTTTGATTTTATTGGTCCTATAAACCCTCTTGCATGATATTCACGTGTCAGGTATATCATTGCCACAATATATTATCTTCATTAGGGGAATTTTGAGGTCTAAAATGGGCCTCCTAAGGAAATTATAAAATAATAGTGGAATTAATAAAATAAGATTAGATTACATCATCAAAGTTTAGAGGGAAAAAAACCTACTTTTTCAACTCATATTTTCAATTTATCTCCCTATGGGTTTACTCAAATTTCAAGTGGGAACACTTGTTGGATGCATAATTTGATTCCTCGTCCAAGGAGCACCCATGTTGTACTTTTTATGGACGTTGCTACACAAAAAATGAGAAATACATGAAAAAACATGATTGCAATCACATTTTTCATGTATTTCTTATTTTTCTTGTAGCAGGGTTCATCGAAAGTATGCAACATGGGTACTCCTTGGATGAGGAATTAAATTTTTAATCCAATGAGTACTCTCGCTCTAAATTTGAGTAAAACATTAGGGATATAAGTTGAAAATACAAGTTGAAAAAGTAGTTTTATTATTTTATTACTTTTTAATATTTTTACTTTTTTACTCCAAATATAGTGAATCATCCCCCATGGTTGATATCATCATATTGAATCCTATTGGTTCTTATAAAGTTTATTTTGGTTGTACATTTTTCTTAGGAGGCCCATTTTAGACCTCCAAAGTTCTCTAATGACCAGGTGGGCAGAAGGAGCCCCTATAAAATATTATATTGCTAGCACTTGTTATAAATTAAATAATAGAGCAATGGAACACATAAAATATTGCAGAAACACAAACACGAAAAATCATAAAACAAGAGAGACACAAATAGTGTGGTTCACCCAATTTGGGCTATGTCCACAAAGAAATAACCAACCCTTCCTTTTATATTACCCAGCATATTGAACGGATACAACCTATATCAAAGTCGTTGTAACTCCCTCTTCGCTTTCACACACTATTCCCTCACATAAACTGAGGGTTTCCTCCTAGGTAAAAAACCCTAAATTAACATAACTTATATCGTCATATCTTCCTAATACACAGTCACAATACAATTCCCTCACCTAAACCAAGGGTTTCCTTCTAGGTAAAAAACCCTAATTTAACTAACTTATATCGTCATATCTTCCTCCTAATGAATGGCCCAAATTAACAAGGAAATTACAATATTTTACAAGGAAATTCTTCTCTAAATTTTTCTTTCGGGGGAACTAAAAGGGTGTTGTCACCCCCCTGGAAGCACTAGTGGGAGGAAGTCACCCCATTAGGTCCTGGGAACCAAAAGCAATTGAAACAAGACCTCTGAATCAAGAAGATAATCATGCTTCACATGTAACAATCTCCAACTTGGAGATTGATTATAGAAACTCCATTGTTGTTTCACTTGTTGGACAATTCTTTCACTTGGACCTAGTTGTTTCTCATCTTTACCATCATACTTGAAGACCAATTGAAACTAAAAAGAAACTCACTTTCTTCCTGGTTACTACCTTTGTTAACATATATGTAGGAATTTGGCTACTGTATACCTTTTCCAGCTTCAATTTTCCATATTCCAAAACTAATCATATAAAATGGTACCCGAGTTATATATTTTTAGTATTAGAATGAAATTTTGAGTTCTTTTCAAGATTAATGGCACTTTAGTTTTCATTGTATAACCTGCCAATCTCCCGCTTCTTTCCCAATTCATCCATAAACCTTTGTAATCAAATCATTTTTTTAGTAGTCTTTGTAGCAACGACATACTCTACTTCTGTTGTTGAAAGTGAAAAATACTTTACATTTTAGAAACCCAACTTATTATTGTTCCACCTATAGTAAATGCATACCCTTCCTCCTGCTCTTTATATCTCCTGTCATATCTAAATCAACATATCCCTATAGAACAATGTTTGAACCTTCAAAACATAATGCTTGATTAGTGGTACCTCTAAAATACCCAAGAATCCACTTCATTGCTAACCAATGCTCCTTTCCTGGATTGTTCATATACTTTCTCACAACTCCTACTACATGTGAAATATTAGTCCTTTTGCACACCTTTGCAGACATTAAGCTTCCAATTTAATATGTGTATGGAACTTTAGACATATAATATATCGCTTCCTCGGTCTCGAGACACATATCCTTAGTTTAAAATGGGTAGCAAAAGGTGTATGAAATGGTTTTGCATTCTGCATATTAAATATTTCCAACACCTTTTATATTTACTCACTCTAAGGCAATGTAATTTTTTTATTTTTCTTGCATTTGGTTATTCTCATAACGAGGATTTTCTTTACAGCACCCAAATCGTTCATTGAAAATGAATTAGCCAGTTTTCCTTTGAGCACATTTATTTCTTGCATGTTAGAGCCTGAAATAAGCATGTCATCTACATACAATAGTAATATAATATAGGTGCCATCATTTTTTTCTTAGGATAAATAGAGTGGTCATAATGACATCTAGTATAACATTATTCAGACATAAACCTGTGAAATTTTAGATACCACTCCCCTTGGGCCTCTTTTAATCCATACAAGCTCTTCTTCAACTTTCACACTAATTTCTCCTACCCTTTGACCTCATACCATTGTGGTTGTTACATATACTAATCTATTCCTCCAAATCCCCATGGAGAAAGTTTGTCTTTACATCCAACTATTCAAGAAGAAAACCTTATGCTACTACTAGACTTGAAATAGATGCAATTGAAGTCATCTGAACAAAAAGAGAAAAGATTTCATAAAAGTCTATACCTTTCTTTTGTGCAAACCCCTTCACAACAAGTTTATCCTTGTACCTATTTTTTCCTCCATCCTATTCCTTTAACTTATAATACCATTTATTTTGTAATGGTGTTTTATCTACATGCAACTTGACTAAGTCCCAAGTCTAGTTGTGTACAAATGATGCAAGAGCATTCCACTTCCAAATCAAATGCAAGTTTTGACTATCATCAGGGTCTTTTCATTTACCAAGGGAGTTGGTTCCCTAATTGTGTGGAATTGTTTAATTTAATATATTTCCCAAATATTTTAGGACAAATGTATATAATTGATTAAAGTATGGATTGATGTAATTATATATTCTCTAATTGAGATTTCTTGAGAGTTCTTGGGAGAGTTATAGATATATTAGGATTAGTTAGATTTTATGAGAGAAATGTGGATCTAGAGGTCCAGAGATAGGAATATGTTAGTGTAATTGTGGTTCTAAACTAGAATTAGTTTATAAATTCATTTGCATATTAATGTAATAAATCTTATGGAGGAGTTGGATAGAGAGTGTGATAGAAGAGTGATTCAAGAGGATTGAAGGTCAGATAGGGCCATAAGGCCAAGTTGGTTCCCAATATAGTATTCAAACCTTAATAGGATATTTTTTAACTCATTTGTATATAATATAAAAATACTTTAGCTCGAGTGCCATTGGAGAGTGAGTCCTTGACATTGTTGGTGCCAAACGTTTCTTTAATATCACATGTTTATATATATGTCCAGTTATTTGATGAGTGCATGTATTCAAGCTCAGGGGCGAATGCATTAGATAACATGAGATTAATTTATTCTCTTGATTCTAATTTGGAGTAGAGATCATTAATCAAAGAAGGACCAATGATCTTGTTGCTATAAGGATAGAAACATACAGGTTGATTTATGGTCAAGAGGTTGAGGTTTAATCCAAAATTCAGCATTGGAGGCTTGTGGTGGAATCAATATCATAGATTGAGCATGAGAGGAAACATGAAAGAGCTCAAAGGAAAGGAAGTCACAAATCAAGTTTGGAGTGAATTGAATCAGAGAGGAGGTGATAAAGAGAAGAAGAAGAGTCAAATATATTGATTAAAGGGAACACAACACTTAAGCATTTTTGGGTCTTGATGGAAGTTCATCACATAATAGTGTTAGGAGATGGTAATTGACAATGTCAAGCTAGAGGTTCCATCCCAGGAAAAAAAAGTATGTAGCCAAAGGAGGAGCATCGAGATGATAAGGTATGACTTACGTGGAACCATGGGTCTCACCTGGAGGTTTTTCTCTAGTGGGATTCATAAAGGGATTTTCCCATTAGGTCGGATAATAATAGTTGGTCGTAAGCATAGAAGTGGAGGATTGATTGGGTCCCGCCTGGAGGTATTACCTTGACAGACTTATTAAAGGGATGTCCCAATAGCATTAGGCTTGAAACGGAGCGGGCTATGTGAAGTGGGCTCACGTGTCTTGTGGGTCTGCCAAAGGTTTCAAACCCAATTTTGTTCTATCAAACGACTATTCTATATAGACGTGCGAAATTTTTGAAAGCCAATGTGACAAATGGACCCTACCCAAAAGGTTGTAGCAGAGGTTTTCAAAACACATATAAAAAGGAAAGGTCGAACATTTGAGGTCAGGCCTTTATAAGCCTTGATCCCAAAGCATGGTCACAAGGAGTTGAAGAGAATCTTAAGGGTTGTTGATATATATATATGCATATTTTTTATAGGAGATAAGGAACAAGAGAAGGATACCATCAATTTTATAAAGGTAAGGGTTTGTATTATACTCCTCTTGTGCACGCTTATGAGTTAAGGGAGTTTGAGTTTGTGGTGGTTCTTTGGGGTTTGGTTGTAATTCCTCCCTTTGATTTATTTATATGAACGAGCTCAGTCAGGGTGGTTCTATTATGGGTTGGTTATGCCTTGTATGTACATTTTGGCTCTGGTGCTATATGAGATGACGTTGAATCTGGTGGTTTTTTAGAAGGGGTTTGGATTACCCTTTCATTTTCTCCCTCTTTAATTTTATATAAAAGGGATTTATAATCTCATAAAGTGACCAAAGCAATGATTGAAGGAAGCACCTTTTAGACAAGACTAGGATTGTGGGAAGAAGACTCAAAATTGGGATTGCATCAAGTGGTATCAGAGCTTGAATGCTTTGAAAATCAAAGAATGTAGAAGCAGAAAATAGTGTTATAGAAAAGTCAGATATGGAGGAATCTGAAAGAAGATAAATTTATTTGTTATGCAATTTATATTTGTGTTTGAAGACGGATGAATATAGGGTGAAGATTGAGGAGAAACATTGAATATGTTGATCACATAATGTTTTGAGAATAGTGGAGACTGCAACAGTAAAGCAAAGCTAGTGGAAAGAGTGCAGCTATTAGAGAAACAGGAAAACAAGTTTCATTGCAAAAAAAAAAAAAAAAACTTTGATGTTCTTTTTGTTTTTCTAAGTAAGTCTAAAATCTATTACTTTAACAAAATAATACAAGGAGGCTCTGGCCTTTACAGTTCCTAGCCAGAGTTCATGGCATATTGTAGTACAAACAAAATGAGGACTACCCAGAGATGGGAAACCAACAATAAGTTTGCTGCCCTCGCAAGGGGAAACCAACATATAAGCATATGACAATGTTTGCATGAAAGTGTTTTCAAAATTAACTGTTCTCTTTAAAAAATCAAAATGAAACCTGGAACCTGGAACCATATGATGCATGGAACCTGATGACGTGTGGAGCCTGGAGCCTGATGATGCGAGTAGCACTAATTTTCATTTGCTGTAGTCAGTTGCTCTTCGATGATGAAACATCTATATTCGTCGATGTCCTCCTCATCTTCCTACATCTGACCCGTGTCTTCCTATGTTTGACGTGCCTGAATATGCTCTGTAGTGGAAGGCTCATCTTGAGCTATATCTGCCTCGCCTTGTGTAGTATCCCTATTCTTTGATGCTTGAGTGGGAGGAGCTCCATCACTAGGGGATCCTCCTGAAACAGAATTGTGATGGTCACCCTAATAATGGGTTGATTCAGAGTGCTTTGGTAGGTGATTTGGGTTGAATGAGAAGTTCGCTGTGAACTAGAAGGGAAAGCTGTGGTAGAAGGACAAGAATGCAGGGAAAGGGAATGAACAACTTGAGTGCGGCCTCTGCGGCTTCTACCACTATGCGTATCAGGATATTGGCCTGAGACGGGAGTTGATGAAAAGGAAGAATCAGAGACCAGAGAAGGCGAGGAGCATTGCAGTCTCCCTCTACTGCTGGCTCTTCGGCTACGCATTCTCTCGCAGTCTCGGCATGATACCTTGGGGAGGAGGGGCTTGCTTGATTGAGGTCATCTCTTTGCGGAGATTGGGGGTGGAAGGCTCAATGGGCTTGAAGGCAAGAATGAAATTGCAGAGCAGGCTATGAGAGTGATGGATGCTCGTTCCAAAATCAATGCAGCATAGGAGATTGCAACGCTTGCTTGTTGCAGTGCGTATGCTAGGCTTCACAGCATCCAGAGGGAAATTGTAGTTCAAAGGCAGAGGAGCTAAAACAGAGGAGGTGGGTATATTATTACCTGAGGACTCCATGGTGCGGAGTCGAGGCGGGACGACACTGTTGAATTGTTTTGAGTGCCACATTGAATGGAAATTACGCTAGCTATAAGATGGATTAATTGCTATTTGTGCGAGCTTACGGGCAACTTTGTGGCAGTGCCACTTGCCTACTCGTCCTTCTGTCGTCTTGTCAATCGTTATATACACCTGCATCCGGGAGTTTTTCTTCTTTGTGCACCAGGTCATTGCATTCCTACAATTGAGTGCTATCATTAAGGATATTGAATGATCCTGATCTAAGTGTTTGATCGTGATCTACCCCTATATTTGCCATTATATCAGCTATCTTGTTTCCTTCTCTTTTGATATGATTAAAGGTGATAGCTCTTTTGTTTTTTAATCCTTGCTCTATGAGTTCTAATCTGGCCACTAGTCTCCAGCTAGTCGCCACTTTAGTAGCTAGGGTTCCTTGTTGAATTTGTATAGCCATATTGATGAGGATTTGGGAATCCCCTTCGATTATGATAGGTTGAAAATTGTATTGGTTAGCTAAACATAGTCCCTGCCAGAGTCCTTCCAATTCTGCTAAGTTATTTGTATCCCAGCCAATTGTTCCATAATATAATAAAAGAGGGTTGCCTTCATGATTTTTTAATATACCTCCATGACCAGCCTTGCCCAAATTGCCTTTTGAGGCCCCATCAAAGTTTATTTTGATTACTCCTACTGGTGGGGGAACCCACTGAGTGGGAGGCCTAGAAATGATGGTAGAAATGTTGTGATCATCCAGAACCTGTGAGATCCAGATACTCCAATTCTCCCAAATGCTTCGTTCCTGTGCCTCAGTGGGAAAATCATCTGCTTGCCATTTCTTGAGAGCCAAGGTTTCTTGAATATTCTGGCAGAAATTGTTCCAAATGGTGTGTAGGGGAGTGCATTGGTTCTTAAAGATTCGCTTATTTCATTCCTTCCAAATTGTCCAAAGAAGCAGACCCAGAAGGATCTGCCATAGGGAATTGAGTATTTTGTTGTTATAGGGAGCGGATGCCCATTTACTGATGGTGCTTATGATGTCCCCTAAAATTATACAAGCTCTTTGGCATCTGAAGTTGAGTTTTTCCCATAATTTGTTTGCTAAGTTACATGAATCCATGAGGTGCTATATGTTTTCACTTTGTTGCTTGAAATTGGGGCAATATGACGGTCCTTGGAATCCTCTTTTGTTGAGATTGTCCCATGTGAGAATTCTTTTATGGCAAAGCAACCATATGAAAGTAGATACTTTGGGCCAAATTCTCGGGGTCCATATGCGTTCCCAAACTGGGTTTACTGAGGCCTGGGCTTGAATCATCAATCCATATGCCTCTTTTATAGAGAATATTCCCTTCAAAGTGTATCTCCATCTTGAAATGTCTTTTTCTCCTAAATATCTGATTTCCCTGTTGTTTAGCTCTGTGTGCATTTCTTTGTAGTAATCCACCATTTCTTGAGGAATAATCTACTCGACCTTTTTCCATTGTCTATAGCCCTAATTGTTATGTTGAGTCCAGTGCTGAGATACTTTTTCATTCTGATGAATGGCATTTTCCTCATGATTTTGGGGAGGGATAGCATATAGTAGTTTGGGTTTTTATTGCCAGGAGTCCGCCCAAAATCGGGCAATGTCACCATTTCTTATCTCCCAAAAACTGTGTTGTTGTATCATTGTCTGTGTTGTTTTGCCGCGTTCCAAATTAGAGAGCCTACATCATTATTTGTGAGTCTGATAAGTTCTTCCTGCAGTCAATTATTTGCATATTTTGTAGCCCATATTTTGGCCCATGGTGCGTGTGGAGCAGATACCCATTGCCACCATAATTTTTCCCCCATCATTGCATTACTATGCTGAGGATCCCGTAATCCAAGGCCTCCTTGCTTTTTTGGCATACAGACTGTCGACCATTTTACTAGTGCCCATTTTCGATTGTGCCCTAATGATCCCCATAGGAAGTTGCACTATAGATTCTTAATCTTTTTAAGAACCCATTTTGGTGCTACGAGAGCAAAGAAAAGGTATAGAGGCATAGTTTGTAGTACTGCTTTGACCAAAACAAGTCTGCTTGCCATATTAAGGGCTCTATAAGTCCAAGAAGATAGATGACCTTCTAGTTTCTCTAGAAGTAAATGCCAGGATGTGTGCTTTATAGCAGAATCTATTAATGGTTTTCCCAGGTATTTGGAGGGAAGATTGGCAACAGAAAAACCGAGGATTCTAGCAATATTTCTTTAGGTTACTGGGGGAGTGTGAAAGAAGAAGATTTGATACTTAGCAAAGTTTATGGTGGTTCCTGATGCTTCAGAGAAGGTATCTAATAGGGATTTGAATGAATGAGCTTCTTGGATTGAAGGGTTCCCAAACAACATATTGTCATCCAAAAATTGTTGATGGGTAATGGCAGAGGTTTCGTGGACAGAAATTCCTTTAAGATTTTGAGAGTGAAGAGCACACTTTATGAAGTGACCTAGGCCTTCTGCCATGAGTATGAAAAGAAAGGGCGAAATAGGATCACCTTGATGAATGCCTCTGGAGGGGGAGAAAGGGCGAGAGGGGACACTATTTACTAAGATGGAAAAAAAAGTGGATGATATGAGATTCATGATCCATCTGACCCATGTAGGGCTGAAGCCAAAGGTTGTAAGCATCTGTTTAATATATGTCTAGCTTAATCTGTCAAAAGCTTTTGATAAATCAATTTTTAGAAGCATACGTGCCTGTTTGTTATGCTTCAGGGAGTGAATGGTCTAATGCTTCAGAATTATGCCATCAAGGATTTGACTTCCCTCCATGTATCCTGATTGTTCTTACGAAATGAGAATGGGGAGCAGTGGCTTGAGCCTATTGGTGATGACTTTCAAGATGATTTTATATATAACATTGCATAATGTGATGGGCCTGAACGTCTCTGGTGTGTTTCACTATTCTTCTTTGGGGATGAGAGCTATGAATGTTGCATTTAGAGACGGAAGGAGCCAGTGCATGGTCCGAGATTCTTCCACCACTTTCCAAACCTCTAGTTTGACGAGATCCCATAAGTGATGGAAGAAGTTGGAGGTGAATCCGTCAGGTCTAGTGGGTTTCCCATCTTTCAGTTGAGCTAGTGCTGATTCTACTTCCAGAGGAGTGATCGGTCGCAGTCATAGCTGATTGTGCTCTTCTGTTATAATCTTTGGCACATGCTGGAGAATTTTTTTATGGTTGATTGCTTGTTTACTTGAGGCTCTTGATGAAAAAATTTAAAATGGGTGAGGAGTTCTCTCTCAAAGTCAGCATGGTCCTCCATTCTTTCTCCCTATTGATTTTGAATCTGTGCAATGTTATTATGCATTCTTCTTTGGTTGGTTGTTCGATGGAAGAATTTGGTATTCCTTTCCCCCTCTTTTAACCATTTGATTCTTTATTTTTGGTTCCAAAGTATCTCTTCTTGCTTCCTTCTATCATCTAGCTATGTAAGAAGTTCTTGTTCTTGATTTGCTAGAGTCTCAGTTCTCCCTTCCTCTATAATTCTCTGCTAGAGCTCAGTCATGTTGTGCTCAATCATTTTTTAAGCTTGGAAAATATTACTGAAGGTGGAGTGATTCCAATGTTTAATTTGCCTTTTGAGATACTTTAATCACTGTTGGAATTGATACATTGTTGAGCCGACCGGAGGGGTGAAGTTTTCCCAGGCTATTTTGACAATATTTTTGAAGTCTAGAAGTGAAAGCCAGAAAGCTTCAAATCTGAATGGCCTTTGGGTAGAATCTCCCGGTCTTTGCCATTTGAGTGAGATGGGCCAATGATCCAAACTTGATAGAGGCAAGATTAATGCGGTGATATCTCCTCCCAGGTGAATGGCATTGTCTAAAATGTCAAATCTGTCTAGTCGAGATGCAATTTGTTGGGATCCTATCCTTTTGTTGTTCCAAGTATAGATGCCATTATTGAATGGCATATCTTTTAGCCAGTTGGTTTGTATATATTCTTTGAAGCGGCTGCTTTCAATGTCCGGTTTAACTCTTCCCCCTTTTTTCCCTCAGTTTGGCAATCATGTCGAAATCTCCACTTGTGATACATAGTGGGTGGGTCTTGGTGGAGTTGAGAGCTTCCAACATATTTAGCAGTGCCATCTTTTGCATTGAGTCCTGAGGAAAATATACATTTGACAGATGCCCATGTATGTTGGTTCCTATAATATGGAAAGTGCCCTGTATGAGATGATGGGAGGCATGAAAGTCTGTAAGTATGATAGCTTGCATATTCCAAGCAATAGCAAGTCCTCTCGAGGCACCAGAAGCATCCACTGTGACTGTTTGACATCCTGGCCAAGCTTTGGATAATATAGAACTCAAAGTCTTACTGTTGCATTTTGTTTCTTGCGTGAAGAAGATATGTGGTTTTTCATTTTGTATCATGTTTTTTATCATTCTGTATTTCCCAGGACTATTTAGCCCTCTTAAATTCCATGAGATGAGCTTCACAGCTGACCACTAGGTAGCGGTATATAGTACTTGGTTAATTTTGAACATCTGCTTGATTCCACCAGCATCTCCCCAATGATTATGGTTCTTTGCAGATCTATCTTTCTTCCCCTTTTCTTACCGTCTTTGTGGATGTTTTTCCCATCCCAGATACCACCTGGTTGTATGCCTAAGGTACTCTGTTGATGCACTCTTGAAAGGACTACTTCCAAGTTTTCGAGTTGCCTATTCGAAATTTTGTCAAACTCTTTCCTTTTGTAGGCTTGTTCAAGACTGAAGATGTCTAGGTCTTCAAGGTCAAAGCTTTCTGGTTCTTCTTCCATGTGGCTTTGTTGCCTATTCTTAGGCAATGATTTAGTTTCCTCAGCTGGATCTAATGAAAGGATGTCAATGTCCATTTATTTTGCTTTCCCAGGGATTTTATCTATCTCCTTGACTGAGGTGGGTGGAGAGGCTACTCTCTTTGGATCAATTTTTTGATTGTGCACTGGCATACTAGATTCATGGAGATGAGATGAGGTGGATGGCATAATGGATGGCATGGTGTGTGGTTCAGCAGTTTTGGATCGATCTACTTCATGCATGGAGGGTTGTGACAGAATATCAAATATATTGCTGGTGGAAGGTGCAGAGGAATTGGACAGAGGGTTCTTGGGAACAAGTGGGGACTTTTTGGTATCCCTGCTTATATTGGTGACCTTAGTGAATCCTTCAGAGTCAGATTTATCCAAGTTATCACTATTTGTGGGGGAAGCGTTTAAAGGATAGTCACAGAATAGATGGTCGTGAGCATGGCATTTTCTACAGCGGAATGGCACATGTTCATAATCAATAGGTTGGATCCATTCAAAGTCATCGTGAAGAAGGCTTACCGAATCCGTGAGGGTGTTGCCGATTCGCATGTAAACGCAAATGCAAGCATATGAGGTGTACCTTCGGAGCTTTGTTTCCTCTGCAATCTTTATGAATTCTCAAAGACCATTGCCAATGGCTTTTAGCAATTCTTCATCCCAATATTCCAGAGGCAAAGAGTACAATCATATCCAAACTGGTGCCTAGCTGAAGTCTTCTTTGTTTGGATTAAATATTTCAATCCAATCCCTTAGATACAGACCTGCTGCATTCAAAAAATATGGGCCTCCGTCTAAGATTTTGTTCCTGTCTTCTATGTAATTGAATATAGCAGTGAAGAAACCTTTTAGCCCTAGTTGTAGGGTAACGTGTCCTTTTGGTTTCCATTTTGCAGTAATCCATCCTTGCAAGGCTTTCTCAGTTAGCCAGAAGCCAATGAGCTTACCTATAAGAGCATGATCCCTTCATGAACTGTATTTAGGCATTGATCTGATGGCTTGGTAAGTCAATCTTGGGGCGATCTACTACAATGGGCTTGCATGTAGATGAGGTAACCTTCATGAGTACATCCTTTTCTGTGGGGGTACTCTCTGTTACTTTGTTCAGATCTTCCATTTCCTAATACTGGGTAGGTTGGTTCTGCGTGAGCTCCTTTGTTCCAGACGATGGCATTTCAGTTTCATTATTATTCCCTTTGAGATTTTGGTTGTCATTGTAATCTGTGGGAGGAGGCTTTGTGGCCTCCCCCATCTGAATATTCATGATGTCAACTCTGTCCGTGCCAATAAGCCAATGCTCGAGAGACTATTTCACTACACTGGATTCCTGTCGCACCTGTGCTTCTACTGTTGGTAGGGTTTGTCAGAAACCCTAGACCGTCAATTTCATCTAGCTGGATATGACTTAGCTTTGATGTTCTTTAGATATATAGTGGATTTTGTTTTAAATTGGAAGGTTTTTGTTTGAAAATTTTCCATTGAATAGGAAGTTGAATAATAAATTGCATAGGTTGGAACAAATAGAAATGTTATCTACAAAGGAGTGTAATAGAAAAAACAAGGAGTGCAGGATTGTTGAAAGGACAAGATCATTTAGAAAAGGTCTTGGTGGGATATTGAAGGATTAAACTAATAGGTAGAGCTAGCACATACAGATCTCTTGAAAAGGAAAAAGTATTTCAGTAATTCAAAGGAAGGTCTAGATTATGATGCAACAATTTAGAGACATAGCAGAGAGATGAATGCAATGATATACTTTTGGGAAAGATTGTTTTGAGAAGAATTGTTTGGAGGAAAATTGGTTTAGAGGAGTGGACCAATAGGAAGACTATTGAGGATCTTGGTACAAATCTTATAATGTTTTGTTTTGTGTCAACTCTGGTCATAAGTATTTGTGTTTCAAGGTGTCAACCATATAACAAGCAGAGTTCTTGATAGGAGAATTGTGACATAACCAACATCATAATGAAATAGTTGAAGCAAGGATAGTAAGAAGAAGAGACAATTGATTAGGGAAAATTGCAGTACCTAACATCTTGAAAGTTTAGGAGAAGACATGCTTTGGAGAAGGAGAAGAGGTTCTACTGCAGGGAACTAGAATAAGAAAGGTGACTTCCAACAAGAAGTAGTTGGGTAAAAGTTGTAAGGGAGGGTAATTCCACAGGGAGTGTGCATAGGATTTCTTAAAGAAAGAAAGGAAGGGAAGGATACCAAGAAGGAGAACTTGTTACTGTAGCAAGTGACAAACTTGTTACAAGAGGAAGAGTCTTGTTGTAGCTCATAGGTGAACAAGGAGAGTTCACAAGAAGAAGAAGTAGAAAGATAAAATGACTATTGATGGTCATATAATGGGTTTAGGGAAGAGTCACAATCAAGGAAGACATGATGCCAAGACAATTGGAAAAATGAGGATGAGTGATGAAGAATTCAAGAGAGACATGGTTGAGTTGAAATTAGAACTCAATTTTTTGAAACAAATGCTACATAAAACCTAGGAAAACCAGAGACATGGATGGATGATGAGGCAAAAGAAAGTGAGATGGCCTCTAATACAGAGAGAGTTGATCCATAGAATGTATGTGAAAGTGAGGGAAGAACTCAGAGCATCTGAGTATATTTTTATTGTTTATGAACAAAGGCTTGTACATTGATGAAGGAAAAGTCAGATATGCAGAGGAAATATTCCTTCATAGTTGGCTGCACTATTGGATTAGTTCATACCAACATAAGGATGCGGTAACTCCATACAAGTTCATAAGGATCTAGACTAGCATAAAGATTTTGTTGGTGTAATTGTGGATCTGCACTAGATTTCATTGATAAATTCATCTGTATATTAATGTAATCAATCTTATGGAGGAGATGGATAAAGAGTGTGATAGAAGAGTGATTTGAGAGGATTGAGGGCCAGATAGGTCCATAATGTTGAGTTGGGATCCATTTTAGTATTCATACCATAAGAGGGTCTTTTGTAAATCATTTTTATATAATATAAAGACACTCTAGTTTGAGTGCCATTGGAGAGTGAGTCCTAGTCATTATTGGTGCCAAAACATTCTTTAATATCACATGTTGATAGAGAGAGAGAGAGAGAGATATCCATTTCTTTGATGAGTGTAGTTATTCAAGCTCAGGGGCGAATGCATTGGGAGAACATGAGATTCTTTTAATTCTCTTGAGGCTCAGTTGGAGTAGATATCATTGATCGATGAAAGATCAATTATCATGTTTCTATAAGGATAGAAACATATGGGTTGAGATATGGTCAAGAGGTCTATATTTAATCCAAAGTTCGGAATCAGAGGCTTGCAGTGGAATACAAATAACAAATTGAATGCGAGAGGAAACATAGAAGATCCGAGAAGAAAGGAAGTCACATATCAAGTTTGAAGTGAATTGAAGCAGAGAGGAGGTGATAAAGAGAAGAAGAGGATCCAAATCTATTGATTAAAGGGTGCACAACACTTAGTTGTTTTTGGGTCTTGACATAATTCTGTCACTTAACAATGTTGGGAGACGGTAATTGACAATGTCGGGCCAGAGGTTCCATCATAGAAAACAAAGGTGTCTAGCCAAAGGAGGAGAGTTGAGATGATAAGGTTTGGGCTTATGTGGAATCATGGGTCCCACCCAAAGGTTTTTCCCTAGAGGGATTCATAAATAGTTTTTCCCATTGATTCTAATAACAATAATGGGTCAAGAGCATAGAAGTGGAGGATTTATTGGGTCCCACCTAGACGTATTACCCCAACGAACTTATTACATAGATTTCCCAATAGCGTTGGGCTTGAACCCGAGCAAGATATGTGAAGTGGCCTCACGTGGCTTGTGGGTTCATCGAATATTTCAAACCCAATGTGATTCTATTGAACAATTATTCTATATAGACATGGCGATAGTGGTGAAATCCAATGTGGAAAGTGGACCCTATCTAGAAGGTTGGAGTGGTGGTTTGCAAAATACATATAAAATGTAAGCTAGAACACTTGAGGTGATGCCTTTATAAGCCTTGCTCCCAAATCATGCTTACAAGGAGTTAAAGAGGAGCTTAAGGGCCACCAATATGTGTGTGTGTGTGTGTGTTTGCATATTCGTGAGAGGAGCTAAGGAACAACAGAAGGCTACCAGCATGTTTATAAAGGTAAGGGTTGTATTATACTCCTCTCCTGTGTGATTATGAGTTAAGGGAGTTTGAGGCTGTGGTGGTTCTTTGGGGTTTAGATGTGATGCCTCCCTTTGATTTATTTATATGAATGAGCTCATTCATGGTGGTTATGGTATGGGTTTTCTATGCCTTGTATGCACATTTTGGCTCCAGGGCTATATGAGATGAGCTTGAATCTGGTGGTTTTTAGAAGGGGTTTGGACTACCCTTTTGGTTCCTCTTGTTGTAATTTGATATAAAAGGGATTTATAATCCCATTAAGTGACTAGACCAAGTATTGAAGGAAGTGCATTTTAGACAAGACTAGGACTGTGGGAAGCATGCTCAGAATTGGGCTTGAATCAACAGAGTCCATCTCTTCTTTCATGGATTACTCCCACTTATTTCTCATTTCTACTTGCATTTCTTCATCATATCTTTCTGGTTCACCATGATCAGTCAACAATACATAATATAATGAAGGAGAGTACCATTTCGGAGGTTTATTTAACTTGGTAGACCTTCTGACAACACTTGCAGGAGTTTGAGATGCCCGTTGTTGTTGTTCTTGTTGTTGATCATTATGGTTTTCCTGCACCTTTGAATTTTCTTTTTCTGTGATTTCATCAAGCACTTTGTATTTTGTGTTCTCCTTTTCCTATTTCTTTCTCTGCAAGTGATATTTATATCAAACCCTTTCATTGAATACCACATCTCTACTCCTAATGATTTTATGGTTTTCATAATCATATAAGCGATAACCAAAATCATTAACACCATATCCAATAAAGGTACTCACATTCTATTTTTCCTCAAGTTGTGTTCTATTTTATTTATTAATGTAGAAAAATGCTTCACAAGCAAAGATCTTTAGAAATGAGTAATTTACCTTCTTACCTATCCATGCCTCCTATGGAATACCACCATCCAAGGAACTTGAAGGCCCTTTGTTTATTAGGTAAACAACAGTTTATATAGCATCTTCTCAAAATTGTAAGGGTAATACCCCATGCAATCTCATACACCTTTCACGCTCCATGATAATCATGTTTATCCTTTCTGACACACCATTTTCTTATGGTGTTCTTGGAACTATCTTCTCTCTAAAATTTCCATGGTCTGAATAGTAATTATTAACTCCTTGCCACAATATTCACCTCCATTATCTATTTTAGACACTTAAATTTTTTTCTTGTCTCAATCTCAATCAAAGCTTTCCATTTCTTAAAAGTATCAAAGACATCAAATTTATTTTGAATACAATACACCCAGGTTTTCCTAGTTGCATCATCAATAAAAGTAACATAATAACGAGAGCCACAGAGGGACAATACCTGAGCTAGTCTCCATAAATATATATGCACAAGATATGATTTTTCACTCTTCTTTTCTTTCCCAAGTCTTAGAAATCTAACTCTCTTTTGTTTTCCATAAACACAATTCTCACAGAAATCCAAATCAATATGCTTCAAATCTGGCAATGAATTTCTTGAGTGAATAATATGTATCCTCTTCTCACTCATGTGCCTAAGCTTGTGATGCCACAATGTCATATATTTTCCTATCGAGGTTAAAGCATTAGCTAAATCATAAATACAATGTACATACCTTCTCTCATTTTGTTATTACCAAGACTCCTTTAGTGACCTTCCAAGTTTTTTTGTAAATGTAGTTACACAACCTTCACTTCCCAATTTCCCTACTGAAATTAGAGTTTTCTTTGGATCTAGAACATGCCTTACCTCATTTATTAGCCATTGGTTTCCATTCTGTTGTTTAATAAGTACCTTACCCACTCCAATAATTTTACAAGGTTATCTTCACCCAGACTAACCTATCCAAAATCTCCTTGAATGTAGTCATGAAAATGTTTCCTATGGTGTGTTGCATGGAATGAATCCCCTGAATCTACCACCCATGATTCAATAATATTTTCTAATGAAAAAAATCAAAGCATCTTGCACCATAAAATTTGTTACATTCGCTTCTTGATTTTTCTCTTGTTGTCTATCTCCTTCTTTCCCCTTACAAGATTTACAATATTTCTTTAGGTGTCCTTTATTCCCACATTTCTAGTGCATTATCCCCAATCTGTATTTGGATCTTCCTTTCCTTGACTCACTGCAATATCCTGGGCTCATTTATCTCTCTAGTTTTCTTCTCCTAGTCTCTACAGTCAAATCATTACCTGATGTCTCACCTGATATTTTCCACAACATTTCCCTGCTAAGGACAACACCAATAGCATCATCAAACTCTAAAGTACTATATCCATAAATAGAATTATTAATATCCTTGACTAAGCCATTCCAACATTATGTAGTGAGCATAGAAACAATAGAGCCCTAACTTCATCACCAAAATTTACCCCTACAAAACTTAACCGATTGTTAACTGTGTTAAATTCATTTAAATGTTCAGCAACAAATCCACGTTCTAACATCTTCATATTAAATGAATGCTTCATAATAAATACCTTATTTGAGGTCAAGGATTTTGTCACATATTTTTTCCAATTCCTTCATTATATCTTTTGTCATTTCCTTTGAAATGTTGAAGGCCACTAACACTTAATGACTCAACCATATTGTTCCTAGTGCCTTTCTGTCAATAATCTCCCATTATCCATTTGTCATACTCATCGGCTTCTTTTTTTTTCCACTCAATGGTAGGTAAAGATATTTCTAATACAAATAATCCCCCATTTTCATCTTCCATATATTACTTTTTTCCATTGAATTTCTCAAGCCCAAACCCACCATCTTCCATCATTGTTCCCACTCAAACCAGGAACCCTTCTTTCCTACGAGTTATCATCCAAATAGACCTTAGGCTCTAATACTAGTTGTTAGAAATTAAATAATAGAGCAATGGAAAAATAAAATATTGTAGAAACACAAATATAGAAATGCATAAAACAAGAGAGACATAGATGTACACGTTTCACCCAATTTTGGGCTATTTCCATGGAGAAAGAACCAATCCTTCCTTCTATATTATCTAGAAAAATGAAGGGATACAACCTACAAAAAATCTGTTGTAACTTCCTCTTCACTCTCACACAGTCTCCTCTCTTTTCTCACACAAAATAATAAACAGTTTCAATACAATTCCTTCATATAAACTAAGGGTTAGCTTCTAGGGTAAAAAACCCTTAATTAACATAACTACTACCGTCAAATCTTTTTCCTAATGAATGGTCCCGATTGACTACAAAATTACAATATTTTACAAGGCAATTTTTCTCTAAATTTTTCTTTTGGGTTTGTTCCCCCCAAATCCCTACCAAGGGGGGTTGAAAGAGTGTTGCCGCCCCTCCCATGGCAGCAGTAGTGGCGAGGAAAGCACCACCCCCCCATCCTCCACCTCAGGGACTGGGATCCAAGCACGGTTGAAAAAATACCTCTAAATCAGGAAGACATCAGGCTCCATAACCAAAAATATTGCAACTAATTGAGAACATTATTACCATAGTTGGTTGTCCAAGAAGTTTGAAAAATGATTAGGTGTCCCATTTCATCAATGATACAATTGAAAATCTAATGCAATAATTCTTTATTCCACATCACAATAGTAGTTCTTATCATCCACAAGCTAATGGTGTGGTTGAAGTGTTAGTGGCAGTCTTTGAAACCTTCCACCAGTGATCAAATATGCTCTTACAAAGTGGTCTTAGGGTGTCAAAGTCAAATTTTGTCATTTTAGTGAGGTTTCAAGTAAAATTTGGTCACTAGGTATTAGGTCTAGGATTTGTTTTCACTCCTTTCAAAGTTGTCCAAATGTCGATCCATGTCACCGTTCATCTGAGTGTACCATCATTCAGAGAGTTTTCATCATCATTTCAGGTTCCAATGGGTCATTTTACACCTTGTTCGTGCTTCAATTGTGCTTAGGTAAGGCTCATTTCCCTCTCCTACGGTTTTGAAGGTAATTTCTCTTGGATGGTAAAATCATCAACAAAACTTGTGTCTTAATGTTCATACACCTTCCCCTATCCTTAATGTACCTTATTAAACACTTCTCATCACTGATATCCCTCAAATTCCCCATTTTTCCACAAACCCTAGTTTCTTGCTACAATTTGACAATTTTCTAGGCTAAACCTGTGTTTTCCTCTTTTGAACCCCTTCCCCTCACTCTAAATTTGAAATTCCACTTTCCCCTATTTCCTAACATCCCTCCCTACTTCCCAAAATTTTCTCAATAATTTAGAAGCCCCTTATCCCCTTCATTTCACTTCATTTCGACAAATCCCCTGTTCCACACATTGGGATAGGTTTTACTCAAATGATCTTTCTGAGCAAGGAAAAATGAATTTGGAAAGAATGAGAGAGGTTTTTGTTCAAAATATTCCAAGGAAGAAAAAACTCCTTCATTTTTTACACAGGTGTCATGGTTTTAGAGAAATGTCAAAAATAACGTTGCCTCAGGAGGGTTGCTACACCTCTGAAGTGACCTTGGGAAAATCAAGATTTCTCCTAGCCTGGTTGACCAAATGACTTGCTTGATTATTTAAATGATATCTAGCTAGAGATATATTTATAATGAGCTATCATGAGCTCAATTTTGAGTTGAGGAAGACCTTCAAAAGTTGACTGCAACAGCACTTTTCAGTTAGGCAGCCTCATTTTGCACATTTTGACCAGTCTTGGGAGATTTGACTTTTGACAAGGAAAATGAACTCCACATTGGAAAATTCAAGATTTTTTTGAAATTAGACTTGATAATATTTCCAACGAGCTATCCTGCGCCCAATTTGGACACTGAGAAGGCCTCCAAAACTGGTTTGCAAAAAGGTGCTACGCACTTGGCAAGGTTTTCCTTTGTTTTTGCACTGGCACTACGCACCTGGCAGCCAAGCCCCAAAACGCTCCAAAATCACTCAATTTGCTTCAAATATCTCAAGTTACCTCTTTTAAAGTAAGTAAATCAATCATTCTTTTTGAAAATGGTTTTGCATCAATCTTTGGTGACTCTTTTATCATGAAGTCAAACCCTAGTTTTCACTAAACTATCTCATAACTTTTAAAGTTCCCTCATCCATTTTTTGTTCCCTAAACCCAATTCCCTTATATAAATCCCCCAAACATCATTCCCTCATATATTCTCCCTAAATCCCACTTTCACATACAAATTTCCCAAACCCTACACGCTCTCCCTAAAACCGTACACACTTTATCCTACTCACTCCCTAAACCCTACTCACATCCCTAAACCTTGTTCACACATACATTTCCACACTCCCTCCCCCATACACTCTGCCCATTCCATTCCTCCATCCTATTCCATACTATTATCCACAAACCATTCATATATAATCACATTTTTCAAAACCAAGGGAAAACAATGGAAAGAGACAATGAATATGAATATGAGGAAGAGACACTCAGTGATAGTTCCATGGAGAGACATAAGCAGCAAAGCAAAGGCAAAGAGAATATGCACGAGGATGATATAGATGACAAAAAAGAAAGAGAACAAACAGTTGTAGGATAAGCAAATCCGAATGGAGCTAGAAATGTTGAAACTGAAGAGGCAAAATGACAAAGAGGACCATGTCACTTTGACTTCCATTGAACAAGAGATAGAGAATGACAAGGAATCTTGGTTGGAGAAGATGAACATGCACTTGGAGAGGTTGCTTGAGAAGGCAAACAAAGAGAAGAAAATTCTTCGTCACTTAGCCTATGACTACCTAACCCGGAACAAGATTTGTAATGCAAGGATAAAGAGGCTAAAAGCCAAGCTAAGAAGAGTCTCGAGGAACAAGAAAGAGCAAGATAAACTCAAGATCTTGGCCGAAACATCATTGGCCTAGCAAAGAACCTAACAAGGATCACTCATGCCAAATTTCAAGAAATTTGGAGCAATTTTTGTCATTTTTGAAATTTTTTAAGGCATAAACAGGTTTTTTCAACAGGTGCGTAGTGCCACTGGCGCTACACTTTTGTTGGGGGCATCCATTTGTTAAAAGGTTTGCATTTTTGGAATCAGCATGAAAAAATATGCATGCTCAGGAATGGCTGAGACTTTTGGACAAATTCTGAGTCTCCAAAAGGGCAAAAAACACTCAAAAAATGCCCTCTCTGCCACTTTTTTTCCACATAGGAAGTAGTCTTGGGAGATTCAATTTTTGGAGGGGCAAATGAACTCCAAATCCAAAAATTCAAGTTGTTCCAGAAGTTAGACTCACCAAGTTTTCCAACGAGCTATCTTGTACCTGATTTGGACTTCGAGAAGCCTTCCAAAACTTGCTTGGAAAAAGTGCTACGCATAGAATCAGTGGCACTATGCATAGGAGAAAAATTTGCCATTTTTGCCTGTTTGCTCAGAATTTCACCTAGTTTTCTACCAGTTTGACTTTTTCTTGTCTCTTTGGTAAATTCATGTTGTAATATGATGTAACTTGATGTACTATGATGTAAAAATGATGAAAAATGACTTGAGGAGGTGGATACATCAGGTTAGAGTTGGTTTAAGGATGAATGAATCAGTCTCCATAATTTTAGAGGCAAGTTGTTCCACTGCCTATTTTTCAGTTCCTAGTTTAGATCCTGTTGAAATAGCTCCTTGACTCATGGATTCGACCCCTGAAGGCTAGCATAGGTGGTTTCATGCCTATATATTGTACTTTCTTAGTCATTTGTCAAGGTTGGACTCTTGTGGATGCATTGAGCACTATTGTACATCACTTCTGCAGTTTGGCAAGGAAATAAACCGAGGTTTTGCAACATTTTGTGGGATTCTTGTGGTAATGTGAATTAGCATTGTTTTCTTCTCCATAATTCAGTTGATCTTATGTTTATTTGTGCCATCATCTCTCTTATTCTACATAACTAAATGAATCAAGTATAAAAGGTAGAATCCATTGGTGTTTCAGTGCTTTGCCTTAGGGTTTATTTAGTTTTACATGCTTTCTATTGTCTGAAGAGGACTCATGACACTTGCATGCCCTCTCCAGCTCCCCATCAGTCTTTACACCCACCATTACACTCATTTCAAAATGCTAAAACACTTGCCTACCTCATCCCACAAAAACCTTTGCAAATCTGTGTTGATTTCCCAGACCCAAAGCTGCCTTCCCCATCGGATCTAGCAACCAACCATTAAAATCAATCAAATTCCTCTGAGCAAACATACCTAGCCTAAAATTAGTATTCATATCAATCATCTCAACCCTTCCTTGATATATTTTCATTGAGATTGACAAGGAGAGAGCCCTCTCCCAACCTGGTAGGGCTAGCTACTAGGTTAAGCATGGTTTGATGTTACCCTAGACCTGCCTTTCTCAGCCTGAGGTAGATTTAGGCCCTAAAAGGAAGCATTCAATAAAATTTTGGGGAATGGAATTACTAAGGTGTACTCGGCCAATAAAGATGAATGGGATGAAATGTTTCTAGTGACGTTATGCACTTATCAGATTATCACAAAGAGGCTAAATAAGTACACTCCTTTCAATTAGTGTATGGTAAAGAACTTGTAGTTCCTATTGATTTCATTGTTCCCAATCTATATATTATGCAAGCTACTAAAATGTATGGTGATGAATTAGTTGCAAAAAGACTCCATGAACTATGGGAGCTCAAGGAGCACATGTCCTTAGTAAACTTCCATTACAGTGTGGAGAAACAAAGGCAAAAGGCTTGGCACAGCCGTCATATTAATAACAACTATTTTATAGTTAGAGGTCAAGTATTACTTTCTGGTAGAAAGTATTTTAAACACCCTAGGAATTTGTAAATGCTTTGGTTGGGATATTTTATAGTTTCAAAAATCTAGGAGTATGGAGCTATTAAACTTGTAAAACATGATATTATGCTTCAACCTAGATGGGTGAATGACACTCACCTGAAGCCCTACTTTTGTCCTTAATTCCTTCATCATTCATTTCTCTCTGTCTGGGAGCTTAGGTTAGGTTTTAGGTTTTAGGTTTTTTGTCGTGTCCATTCTCATTTCTTATTGTTGTTGTGTCAACTAAGTTTTGTTTTCTTGTTGCAACATACCACAACCAATTGTGGTCGGTGAGGTATATTTTATGTGTCATCAGTTTCCAATAGTTTTTTTCAGTCGTTTAGCTTTATGTATTGTCATCCCTTCTTTAACAGTCAAATTCCCTGAAATAGTTAACCATTTGGATTTGTCACCTATATTATTTTTCCAGTAATATTGTCATGCCACTTTTCCTCACCAACAATGTCTTATATTTTCATATGCATCCTTGTTGTGTTAAGTCTCCAAATCAAATTAGATCGTGTTCCTCTGTATTCACCTACCTCATTTAATGGCCAACATTGTCATATGCCATCCCTATGTTGCCGAAAGATATTTTAATTCATGAGTGCATTTAATGTTTAGAGCCGCTGAAAAATGTTTGGACCATTCTTTCCGCTAAGAACAAATATTTGTAGCACACTATTACTGAGTTACGAGAATAACTCCTAAACCCTACTACAGAGTTCATTCAAATGATTGATCAAGTTGTAGAGAAAGGAACTACTCTTCGCACCAGAATTCAACAGTACATAGAATATTCCCAAAATATGTTCAGACAAGTATAAGACTGACCTGGTCTTCTCGCCAAGCACAATTAGTTGGTCTGCAAGTTGCAACAATAAGTAAAGAAGTTGATGGATGAGGGCTTATCAATTGTTGACCCCGCTAAGAGGAGTTGGATTTTTGAGGAGATATCCCAAAAGGATACCTAGATTACTGCACCGAAGGATGAATCACACAAAGAAAAACATGTGATTTGCAACCTCAAGCCTACTATCTAGTAAAACTACCTGCATTTGTTCAAGCTAAATCTCGATGTTAATAGTCAATGGAATGTATTGCTCGGTTCCCATCCTAAGCATCCAGATATTTATGCAACCAAACACTTTGTTAATATGTCTATACTTTGCTAAGGACATGGAAAGGCCACCTGGACATATATACATGTTTCTGTCGAAAAAAAATTGATTTTATTCCAAAGTTGGGTCCTTCATTTGAAGGTGAAACATCTACACATGTGCAGGAAGGATCACCACCAATTGAGTAGCCAAACGAATGAAAAAGTGAACAAGTGAAAGATTGACTCGATGGCAAATCAATAGACTATGGGTGGGGCATGTTGGGTCCTTCATTTTTTTGGGGTCAATTTTGGTCAAAATAGGGATGTGGAGAAGAGACAGTGCAAGATAGAAAATAGTTTATTTTATTTGGATGGAAGACAGAGATGGAAAAGAAGGAAGCGGAAAGAAAAGGACCAAGTTGTTATGTCAAAATGTTTCAAGTTCACAAAAGAAATATTGAGTTGTTACAATTGAAAGGATCAAGTGAATATGGACCAAGAAGGTATGGATCTCGTGAAGGTGGTTAGAGTTGACTCCATCAAGCGAGTGTGGGCAATTTCTATGGGCCTAATGATATACATAAATATGCAGGGTGAGCTAAGAAAGAGGGAAATAGATAGCAATAATATATCAATATGTTGGTATAATTATGACTCACACTTTGCTAATATAATTATGTTCTAATTATGAATTTCTAATGAAAGTATTGGGAGGGATTATTAACAGATCTATCCAAGTTAATACAGATCTTTAAATGTAATATGGATCAATCTTGCTCATGATAAAATGAGGTTATTGTAGGGAATTCTAGTTTATTACGTATATGGATGTGTATGTGTTTACATGTCTGCTTTAAAAATTTTGAGTGTCTATGTTAAGTTTTGTGTAATGTGTCTATTAATCTATTATGAAAAGGTTAATTAATTAATATGTGAATGCTAATAATAGTGATGCACATTTTAACAGATGAATTATATACTAACACCATGTAAACCCCATCATCATACATAAGTATCGGAAAGTCTTGGGTCAGAATTTCTTCCTTTGCAGACGATCAAATATGTCGGCGTTATCCTAAACTACAACGAGATCTTTGTTGGAACCCTGCAGTAGAACCTTGGGTATCTATGGTAGAAAAATTCACCAACACTCCCTCTCAATTAAATGTAATGCCTGCTAAAAACATTTTACCCAAATTCAAAGGCTATCTACCAAATTTTTCATTCAATGGCTCTATAACAACAAATGAACATCTTATCACCTTCTCTAATGCTTTTTACAACATTAGAACAAATGACAAGGGTACTTGTATGCAACTATTCATTAATTCATTATAAGGAAAATAAATAGCTAATTTCTTTGAATTACCTCATAAATCCTTTTACAATTTGGCTAAGATTTTCTATTGGTTTGACTCTACCAATGTCCAGCCCCAAATTCCGGTTGATCTCCTCCATGATTATATAATGTGACTTATTCAAAAGTTGAAACAATAAAATACTTTAATCTTCATTTCACTAGGCTATATAATTAAAACTTTGAGATCATTAGGTTATAGAATCAAGTAGCCATGATGCATTATTATAATACGTTTCCTCCTTCATATCACCACAAGTTAGAAGAAAAGAGCATTGATAACCTTGGATGGAATTTTCATATATGTCTTGAATATGAGGAACAACTACATAGAATTGATCTTCCTCTTGAAGACTCATGCAATCATTCAGATATTTCCTTTGTACTTCAACTCATGTAGGATATGAGTAACTACATAATCTCCTTTGAAAAAAAAGTGGCATTCTAACCGCTTGTTGAAAATTATACTATAGATCTTGAAAGAAATGCACCCAAACACTCCAAACTATCCCTCTTCTTTCTCATCCATGGTGAAACTTTTGTGAGGAGTACCATAAGGAAAAAAACTTGTGAAATCAAGAAGAAATGTACAAGAAAGGATTTTCAGTAAAGGGATAGATTCTACAGTCACAACCTTGGATTGCGCAACGAGTGAGGAATTTATTATGGTGTAAACAAGGATCTCTTATAGGGACAAGAATGTTAAAAATCAATCATCCAAAGGGTTAGACAAATTAAAAACTTCCAATACTACCCAACCTCACCCCAATGTAAATACTACCTCTTCTCCCTCTTCATCTTTGTCTAAATTCAATAGTCTAAAACAAAGCACCAACATTAAAGATTATGCTTTAGAACTTGACATGGCCACCATTCCTAAACAACAACAACATTTGAGAAGTTTCCTGGAAGGAAAAACCCCTACCCCTATTCATTTTATAGAGGCAAAGCAGCAAGAAGATTCCTCCAAAGACAAAGTATTTGTTGTAAATAATCTAAAGGAAAAACATGTTAAAATTCCTCCTTTTTATGTTTCAATGAAAGTATAAAATCTCCTATTGTTGTCTAGTAGATAGGGGATCAAGCCCAAATGTCATGCCTAGGATCCTGATGGAGGAATTAGGACTTCAGTGTACCAAATAGAAACCTATGAAGATGCTGGCCTATAACAATACTCAACAAGCAACAATTAGTGATATTGAAGATATTATTTTAATCTTATGCATCCATCCCCAAATTAGAAACACTTGTAATTTTCAAGTGATGGATATGTTAGTTAGTAATTAGCCAATCATTTTAGGCAATAACTAGCAAGCCAGAACAATGGATACATGTCATTGTAGGTTTTAACCTTGTACAAAAATTACCTGCATACGAATTCTAAGAACATAAAATAAACAATGCGAGAGCACAACATATAAAACACATATACACAGAGATTTTCCCTTGGATCCCAAAACCGAGACTACCAACTTAATTTTTCATTATCTTCCTTTCAATGTTACAATACATATTTATACATGCCGAAGCATCCAATACCATGGACCGAAAACCATCGTGTCCAAAACCATGGACTGAAAACCATCGCGTCCAAAACCATGTGCGAAAATCATGTACCAAACCATAGGTAAGTCTGCCCAACCTAACATAGGATCCAAAACCAAAATTTTCTGGGGTGCTACCCCAAACCCCATAGATTGGGGTTACCTACACCCCTCAAACCCCTTGTGACTCCCCCCGCTATGCAATCGGCGCAACGAAGGTGGGGGGGGCTCCACCCCCCTCCTAACCCCCAGTTAACTATGTGGGCTAGTCGTGGAAAGAATATAACACAACCCAACATTCTCCCACTTGTTGTTTTCTTTCCACAGGGGGCCACAAGAGAGCTCAGTCATTTATCCAGCCCTGCAATGCCCATTTTTTTCTACACCAAGAGAACTTCTCAAAGCTCACAAATTTTGTCAATGCACCTGCAGTATTCTTCAAAGTGTCCACCTTCACCAACAACACCTTTTTGTCTTGTATCATATCCCTCACAAAGTGATACTGAACATCAATGTGCTCTATCTTTGAATTGTAAGTAGGGTTCTTTACCAAGAAAATTGCACTTTGGCTATCACAGCCTATCCTTATAGCTCCCTGTACTAACCCCATACTTGAACACAATCTCTGCGACCAAACTGCTTCCTTGCTTGCATGAGTGGCCGCCATCTATTCTGCCTCTATAGTTGATAGTGCCACTATAGATTGTTTCTTACCCATCCAATTGACTGCACCTCCAAATAGGTTAAACATATACCCACTTGTAGATCTTCTTTGATCCAGATCTCCAGCCCAGTCTGCATCAACAAAGCCACGGATAACCAAAACTCTGTCCAATCCTGGTCTTCCTTGGTAGCACAAACCATAATCACTAGTGCCACGCAAATACCTGAAAACCTACTTCACTGTTGTCTAATGCTCCTTCCCTGGTTTTGACATAAACAGTCTCAATACTCCCACTACATGTGCAATGTCTGGGCTAGTACGGACCATCGCGTACATCAAGCTACTGACTGCACTTGCATATGGAACATGGGACATATCCTCTTCCTCTTCTTATGTCTTGGGACACCGTTCACAAATAACTTTACACCTACAGGAATAGGAACCTTCATCGGTTTACTATCCTACATATTAAACCTCTACAATATTGTCTCAACATAATTCCTCTAGCTTAACCAGAGCTTCCTCTTTGCCCGATCTCTTTTAATTTCCATGCCCAAAATATAGTTTGTAGCACCAAGATCTTTCATGTCAAATTTGGAGGATAATTGGGTCTTCAAATCCCGGATAATTTCTTTGTCATTTCCAACTAGCAACATATCATCCACATACAAGACCAGATAAATAACACGGTCACCAATTTATTTAAAATACACACAGTGATCTGCTTTACTTCTAGTGAAGCCTAGTCCCTATATAAATGTATCAAATTTCTGATACCACATCCTTGATGACTGTTTTAACCCATACATAGACTTCTTTAACTTGAATACCAGTTCTTTCTTACCCTTCACTGCAAAGCCTTCAAGCTGCTTCAATATAGATTTCCTCTTCGATATCCCCGTGAAGAAATGTTGTCTTCACATCCATGTGTTCTACCTCAAAATCAAAAGTAGCAACAATAGGTAAAAGTAATCTAATAGAAGTTACCTTGGCAACAGGAGAAAAAATATCACCAAAATCAATTCTGGCACCTGGGAATAACCTTTTGCTACCAATTGAGCTTTGTATTTCTCCACCTTTCCTTATGCATTTGTCTTCTTCTTAAACACCCATTTGCTGCCAATGGGTTTCCTTCCAGCCGGCAACTCCACCAGATCCAAAGCCTAATTTTTGTACAAAGATGCCATTTCATCAACCATGACCTCTTTCCAGAGTTTTCCATCCTCTTAATCTACTGCTTCCTTCACAGTTCTGGTATCATCATCAGTAATAGATAAAGGAAATTTTGAACAGAAAGTAGATGGACTATACCTTTCTGGCTGCCTTCTTTCTCAAACTAATCTTCTTACACCCAGAGTTTGTGGCTCTTCATCTTCTAATTCCTCCTCTATTGTAGACTCTGATTCTTCCTCCTCTAGACAAAACTCTATCTTCTCAGGTTCCTTTGGTTGGACTTCATGTTTAATAACATATTTCACCTCTCTGAACACCACATCTCGACTGTACACAACCTTCCTTGTTACTGGGTTCCAAAGCTTATAACCCTTTAAACCATCCTTATACCCAATAAAGATGCACTTTTCAGAGTTACTATCCAACTTGGTTCGTTTCTCCTTTGGAACATGTACATATGCATCACATCCAAATACCCTCAGATGTGAAAGAGAGGGTTTCTTACCAGTCCATACTTCTTGTGGAGTCTTATCCTCCAACGCTGATGAAGGTGACCTGTTGACCAAGTAACATGCAGTATCCACTGCCTCTGCCCAGAATTCTTGTTCTAACCCGGCACCACTAAGCATGATTCTTGCCCTTTCCATCAACGTCTTGTTCATTCTTTCTGCGACTCCATTTTGTTGAGGTGTATATGGAGTAGTCTTCTATCGTGATATACCACACTTCTTACAAAATTCTTCAAATTCCTTGCTGTAGAATTCTCCACCATTATCTGTCCTCAGTACCTTTATCTTCTTCTCTGTTTGATTTTCCACCAGAGCCTTAAATTCTTTAAACCTGACAAAGACTTCAGATTTCTTCTTAAGGAAATATATCCATGTATTCCTTGAGAAGTCATCTATAAATGATACATAGTACACACACTTACCCAGTGATGGAACTTTCACAGATACAAACACATCACTGTGCACAAGCTCTAATATTTGTTTCCTCCTCTTACCACTAGAGGGGAAACTCACCCGATTCTGCTTCCCATATACACAATTTTCACAGAAATCAAAATCCAGAGAGCTCTTACTCATACCTTCTACCATACCTTTACCATGAAGTATTCGAAGGCCCTTCTCTCCAATATGTCCAAGCCTTTGATGCCACAACATGGTCTTCTCTCCAGAGACCACTAGATTTTCTGCTCCATTTTCAGGAGCCATAGAATTATTGCACCAATCAACAATAGTGCTACCTTGCAGCTGGTACAGAGTTCCAATTTGAACTCCCCACATCAATACCAATGCTCCTCAAACCATCTTACAGGTATCCTTATTGAACATTATCTTTACACCTGCATCATCCAACTTGCTTATAGAAATTATATTTCTGGCCAATGCAGGAACATGCAGAACACCCAGAAGGGTTCTAACCCTTCCACCTTGCAACTTCAACTTTACTTTTCCATGACCAATGATTCTAGCCTTCCTATCATCTCCTAAGAAGACATCACCACCATCATATTTCTCATACTCGTAGAACCACTCTATGGGGAGTGAAGTGAAAGGAGGCACCTAAGTCAATTAACCATGCCTCATGATATACATGTGTACTTGAAGAGGCCAAGTACACATCCCCACCTTCATCTGAGGTGGTTTTCGCCTCTTTAGAAGGAGCATCATCAGACCCCTTTCCTTTATTAGGAGATTTAGATTTATAATCCCTTCTGAAGTTCCCTTCCTTTTCGCATTTCCAGCACACCACCTTTATAGGTTTTCCTGGATATTTAGATCTCCCTCTAGATTTAGATCTCCCACTCGATGACTTGTTTTTGTTTTTGTTTTGGGACCGTCCTCGTACAGATAAGGCATCACCATTCTGGTTGTCCATGTTTTTGTGTCTCATCTCCTGATCCATGTGGATGTTGGTGGCCACCCACCTATCCCATTTGGACCCCTACAACTGTCTCTTTCAGTTTTTCAGCTTCCTTAATTATAGCACAATTTACTATTTTTAGTAGTTTTTTTGGGTCCTGAACTTCCGGAGCCGTTTTAAGGCTCTAAACGACGTTTTTTGGGAAATATGGGGGCAACATGGGTCCATGAACATATGTTTCCCTTCCAAAGTGGTAGTTCTTAGATAGATCTTTCTAACGAGCTATCATACGCGTCAAACGGAGATCGTATGCCAAAGTTACGACCCGGGGAAATTAAGGTACCAATTTACCCAAAACGGGGCCCACAATTTGGCGTTTCATCTTCTAGGGTTAGGTTTTGGAATGTGAAGGGATTTCCATTGTTTCTCAACAATAAATAGGCCTTCGAGCCTCATTGTAACACAGTTTGGAACAGTTCAGAGGCATGTAGTCACACATCTCTTCTCAGAGATAAGCTACCATCGCCCTAGCTGGTTTATTTCCAATTCTGGTTGTAAGCATATTTCAGTATTTTCCATTAATGAAATGAAGTATTATTTCCGCTACATCTCTTTATTCATGGTTATTGCATCTCTGTATTTATGGTTATCTCTGTAATCTATTGCGTTCCTATTTAAAT
>APFE030294643.1:0-10405 GCA_000404065.3 Pinus taeda | reverse complement strand
AAATTTTGCTTTAGTATAATGATTAAGATTTTTTGGTTTAGTATAATGATTATGTTTTTTTGTTTGGAAAAGTATATTTTGAAAAAATTTGGCAGATATTTTTGTAAATTCAAGTATAAGTTGTCTAACTTTATAATTTTAAGTGCTTTTGAAGTTTTTGATAGTGTTGAATCTATTTCCACTATCAAAAACATCATTCAAACACTGCATCTAAAACATGATTCAAACTCTGCATTTACAAAAAAATCGATATCTTTTTACCCAGATTTCAACCACTTTTAACCGCAACCACTTTTAACCGTATAGACAATTCCTCTAAAACCAACAACTACAATAATCCTATACACTTTTACATTCATCATATAAACGTACATTTTCATTTTGACATTTTTCCTATTTTCTTGAAGACTTCGATGGGGAGAATTCATAAAACCTTTAAAAAGCTCAGACGGCATCCTTGCTAGCCCGATCCAATCCAAACTGGCTGGCCTACTGTAAGTTTACAAGACACTACATGGTATGTGATTTTGGGGTAGTTTAATGAGGTGGAGGGAATTTTTGGACGACTAAAAGTGGCTGGAATCTGGGTAAAAGAATTTCAAAAATTTTTGTAAAAACAGTGTTTGAATCTTGTTTTTAATGGTGGAAATAGATTCAGTGCCATCATCAAAAACGTCTAAGACATCTAAAATTTTGAAGTCTAACAACTATAACTTGGATTTACAAAAATCCTTGCCAGATTTTCTCTAAAAATAATCGTAATTTCCATAACTTTCTGGGCAACTCTTCCCCCTCGTTAGACTATGCCATTCTGAATATCTCGCGAGTAGCCACTAGCTCATAATGCGTACGGTTATACGTGTACATTCACCGTCACGTAACCGTAGAGATATAGGATCTCCGTTAATTTTGGCCTTACTCGGTAAACGGCATGTTGTTTTTTGTGGCGGAGAGTTCTGTCAATACCGAAGATTTTGTGTAAGCTTTAACGGCGTTTCTATATATACACATTATTGGACCTTGGCGTTTGAAGGGCCCAAGCTTGTTGTGGATTAGCGCGACCAAGGTTTTTATGGGGTGACCCAAACATTTCCGGTGAACATTATCCATCCCTGTCAGCAGTCCAGTTGGAAATATTGAAATAACCAGTTTTCTTTTTGAAATATTATTCCAGGTAAAGAATTATTTATAATTTTGGAGGTGTGTCTAATTTTTATGTAAATTCTTGTACCCACTTTATCAATTGTTCGAATGAACAAAAATATCAATCGTTCAAAATCCTACCGGGATTCTCCTCGCCGTCGGTCACCACATATTCCATGTCGCTGGGTAAACTTACCGTCGTAAGTCCGTCACATCTCTCTACCCGCAGACCGCTTTCTGCAGGGGCCCACACGGGGCAGGTCTTCCTTCCAATCGATCTGACGGACGGACGAGTTCAGTCGTGCCGACGTATCCTCAGGTTTTAGTTTTTATTTATCGTAGCCGACGCCACCGTGAAAAGGTCTTGGGTTTTCCATCGCTCTTTCGCCCAAAAAAGAGAACTTGGTTATCGAAAATTTTTATTAAAATAATTAAAATAGCATTAGATTTGTATACAATGACAAATTTGACACATATTTCAAATAAGTGAAAAAATACACATTCATATGTTACTTGAGATTCGACAAAACACGATGTAAAAAAAAATAAAAAAATAGTTCATATGCAAAGTCCTAAGTTATATTTAGGGTTGGACTTAAACTTTAAGTATGTTTAACAAAACGAAAAGAAAAACTCATCATACTTTTTTAAATTTTTAATAATTTTTTTATAAATATTCATAATGAATTATTTCTATATTTGAATTATAGCTAATCTTAACTATTCTTTATTATATTTTTAAACTATATATATAAATAATTTTAAATTTTTGTGAAAGGGTTTTATTTAATAGGTAGATGAGGATTTATTGATTTTTTTTAATTGATCACCTAAAATGCTTCTCAAGAAAATATGTTGAGCATATGTTTAGCCTTGATGCTTATTAGAGGCTATATTCCAATTCTAATAAGTTCATATTCTAATTAGATGAGGAGATTAATATATAAGCAAATTTTATTTAGCAAAATGGTCAATTTTACAATAAGATGGTTAATTCCTTTTTTTTTTCTTCTTCCTCAAATTAAATTAGATTTCTCCACATAACTCTCCACCCACCAATTTAGTAGGGATTTAAGATTATTCCAATTCTAATAAGTTCATATTCTAATTAGATGGAGAAATTAATATATAAACAATTTTTATTTAGCAAAACGGTCCATTTTACAATAAGATGTGTAATTTTTTTTTCCTCAAGTTAAGTTGACCCATAACCTTTTTATACATGGTTAATGAGGTAAATATATACATTGGTAAGGCATTCTTAGTGTTGCAATAGTTTTTATTGTTATATTTATAAAATAATATAGGTTGAGTAAGACTAATAGTTAAGAGCATGTGCTTCTCCTCAAGAAATTACAAATTCAAAACCAGAAAAAATTCCCAGTACATGATCAACCATGATTTTGGAATCTCCAAAAATTTTAACAAATTGTATGTCAAAGAAAAGGCAAAAGGCTAGAAGATCCGCTAGAGCCATCGCCTCAGCTTTGCAGTTTGAGCCCTTTCCCCCATTCTAGGAAATGAGATATTGTAAATTTTCGTCCATGATGATGTGAACCCCACAGCGACAAGAGTTTTGTTGAGTAGCACTGTCAAAATACGCTCTTGGAAACATTCAGCGATCATATTCTTGCTCTTTTCGATTAGACTTTTTCCGCTTGTATTGCTTTGCTGGCAAGGTGTCATAGAACGAGACAATACTTTGTAGGATTGCCATGAGAGGCTCTTTCCTGTCTTTGAAGATTATGTTGTTCCTCCATCTCCACGCGCACCAAAGGACAATAATAATTATTGGCCTCCTGGAAACTTTCTGCCGACTCCTGTTGGAGTCACGATTGTCGTTACACCAAAACCCGCAGGTATTAGTAAACAGATGCATCGCTAGATTTAAGCACATGCTACGAAACACAAGGGGAGCATTGACCTTCTACACCGCCATTAACGGGGAGCCAACAATCTCCCCCAATGTAAGCCCAGTGTGTTTCGAACTCGATACCTCTGGCTTTGATACCACTTGTTGGAGTCACGATTGTCGTTACACCAAAATCTGCAGGTATTAGTAAACAGACACATCGCTAGATTTAAGCACATGCCACGAAACACACGGGGAGCGTTGACCTTCTACACCGCCATTAACGGGAAGCCAACAACTCCACCAAAAGAAGGCTTCTTGTGTAGAAGCATGAGAAATATGAGGGAAACCATATAAATTTGCCAATGCATGCCATAATTGTAAAATTTTCTGGCAATGAAAAAACATGTGATAGCTTCTTTCCTCAACAGATGCGCACATTAAGCAGAGACCCAGCCCGTGCCAACTCCTCTTTTTCAAATTTTCCCAAGACAGGTTTTTGTTGTGGAAGACCAGCCATGAGAAAAAAATTATTTTGGAAGGACATCTAGATTTCCAAAAAATTGATTGAAATATTTGGTTGGTATGGGCAGTCTTTAATATTATCAAGTTTGTGTAAATGTCCTTTACACGTACCTGTGCAGTTGTTTTTGTATCTTTCAAGATAAGAACATCTTCTTCCAAAGAGCGATATATGCCACCGCTTCTCAAACATTCTCTGATTTTCTTCCATTGCCTTGCCAATGTATCGGACATCCCCATATTGTCAGCATCTTTCCAAAGAGGGAAAGGGCCATGCCATACTGCTATGAGTTTATCCAAAGTGAAAAACCCTTTCCTATGAAAGAAATTCAGGGGCATTTCAGGTAGAATTATGTCCTCTCATCCGCTCAAGAAAGGATCTATTCCAATGATAATCTTGTTACCATATTGGAAGCTCCATGACAAGTTCCTTAGAAAATATTGTTCAATCTTACGAAAACTTAGCCATATTGTTGACCCATAAGTGGTTCCAATCCTTCCCAATCTGTACCAGTATGAAATATCTTTGCAACACATATATTTCTTCTTTATTGTGTTGCTCCAGGGACCCTCTCCATAAATCCCTCTCCACAGTGATTTGCAAAAGAGTGCCTTTCCAAAGGTCCTCAAGTCCAGAAGGCCCCATCCACCAAGATTCTTCGGTAGAGATATATCTGATAATTTTGAAAGGTGACATTTTCTTTGTTCTGATTGGCCACCCCATACAAAGTTTGCAGTAATCTTGTTCATCTTCTGAATGATACTTGCAGGGAGAAAAAATAAGTGGGCCCAATATACAACAAGTTGTGTTAGAACTGATTGGGTTAAAATAACTCTTCCTGCCAGTGAAAGGCATTTATATTCCCAGGCTGATATCTTTTTATAGTATCTTTCTATTATCCATTGCTAGTCCACTTTAGAGTATCCCTTTGCTTTTAGCTGGAATCTAAGATATTTCATTCCATTCTTGATGGACCGCGCCTCTATCCCGAACAACTAATATATCCATTCCACTGTTTCCAGATTGACATCATTATGAAAGAAGATCGATTTGGATTCATTTATTTGTAGTCCAGTGGCTTTTTGGAATCTTTTTAGGATGTCATGAAAACATATCCAAGTGAGTCTACATAGCATTCCAAAAATGAGTACATCATCGACAAATAAGTTATGTGAGATATAATTGTCCCTGCAGATCTTCAAAGTCCGACACCTATTTTCGTTAACTGCCTTGTTAATATGGAGACTTAAAGAATTCATTGCCAAAATAAACAAAAGAGGAGATAGGGGACAACCTTGACGCAATCCTCTGGCTGCTAGAAAATAAGAGGTAGGCATCCCATTTATAATGATAACATAGTTCACTTTCTCCACGCATGCCATGATCCAGTTTATCATATTAGATTTTAGGCCAATGTTTGCAAGTAAGCATCTAATAAAGCCCCAATCTAGGCAATCATATGCCTTTCGAAGATCAATTTTAAATATGATAGCTTCATTGTTTTTAGAATGCATGGTGAACAAGATTTCTTGTGTGTTGGCAACAACATCCAAAATGTTCCTTCCTTTTAAAAATCCATGCTAATCCTTTGTTAAAAATCTAGATAAGGTAGATTTGATCCTTTCAGCAATAATTTTTGAAATAATTTTGATGGTCATATTGCAGAGGGATATCGGTCTGAAATCTTGAAAAGATTCTGCTTCCATTTTCTTTGGAATGAGTGCTATTTGAGTGGAGGAAGTTATTTTATGTATGCTACCTGAGATTCTCGCACCTTCAACCATCCTTAGCAAATCTTGTTTAAAAAGATCAAAGAAGTGGATGAAGAATTCTATTGTCCAGCCATCCGGACCAGTGCATTTATCCCTCTTGAAGGATTTCATAACTCCTAACAGTTCTTCCTCTGTTATAGGCTGGAAAAGGCATTCATTTTGTTCGTCATCAAACATTTGTGGAAATGGATCAATGCCCCATTAAACGTCCTGAAACCTGCAATCATCCGATCTTTTATATTAATTTTCAAAGTATCTCACGGTTTCATTCGAGATGTCTTGTTGAGAGAATGAGAAGCCCCTCCCCCCCCCGACCATCATTTATTTTCCATATGGAGTTTTTCTCACGCCTGGTGTTAGCAAACCTGTAGAAAAATTTTGTGTTTTTGTCTCCTTCCTTTAGCCAAATAACCCTGCTCTTTAGTCTCCATGAAGCTTCTTCCTGCTCCAAAATTTTTTGTTCTTTCCTTTCAAGCTCCTTTATACGACATCTCATATTAAAGGGGAGCATATTAGCAGCCAAAACTCCAGAGATACTATCCAATTCCATTTGTATTTCCCGAAGGGCCATTCTATTCAGTTGTCTTTTCTTAAACTGCCGCTCGTTTACAACCTTTTTAATGGAAGATAGCTTATCCCTAAAGGTAAAAAAGGGTGGTATTTTATCTCTTGCTGATAAATCCTTCCAAGTTTTTATTATGACTTCATTAAATTCTGGTTCTTCTAACCATGACCTGTTAAATTTAAACAGGTATCCTTTCCTAAAACCCTTTTCTCTCCAACTGAGATATATCGGCTTATGGTTTGATATAAAAACATTTCCAATGGAGGAGAAAGGCATACCCATTCTATCAATTATGCTAACATGTAAAATAAATTGATCAAGACTTCTAGCAATATAAGCCCCTTCAATCCTTCCATTGTCCCATGTCGGCAACATTTTAGAAGGATTTATGTCGACAAGATTCCTGTGTAATAGCTCATATCTAATACGATCTGCCAGCGGGTCTTTTTTCCTGCTTTTCCCCCATGTTTCATCAGAGTTTAGAGTGACATTTAGATTGCCTGCAATCATAAAAAATTCAATATCAAAAATTTCTGATGCAAAGAATTTCTCCCAGAACGGGGATCTGTTCTTGTAAGGGGCGTAAATGTTTAAAATATTAATGGGACAGTCTTTTCCCCTGATGGAAGCCGAGATGAGAATGCCCGGAAAACATTTGTATGCTTTTGCTCTAATCCAATCAGGGTCCCATAAAACCACCAGACCCCTAGAAAGACCATTGGCCTCTGAAGCAGCCATATGCCAGGTAGGAAACATTTTCCTAAAGTAGGAAATGGAGACAGGAGTGCTATGCATAGTTTCTTGGATTAAGATGATTTTGGGTTGAGCCGAGTAGAAGAGACTCTTTAGCGCCAAAATTTTTTGGTCTGCTCCGAGACCCCTTATGTTCATAGATATGATGAAAGTCATTGAGGGGTCTTTTCGGCCGCGCTTGCTCTAAGACGCTGGTTCTCTGACATATCAATGATAGGAACATCAATAAGGGAAAGATTTCGTACTCCTCTATCTGCACCATCAATCCTCCCCCTGGAATGTCTACTGCCTCTGTTGTTTTTTCTTCTCACCATAATATTTTTTGCAGAGTTTGGGCTTATATGGGGAGACGATGGCTTCCTCAGTTTATGAATGGTTAGGGGTCTAAGTTCAAGCGATTTCTTGCTTAGGAGATAGTCCAGGTCACTATCAAGCAAATTAGTTGGGGAAGAAACGAGGGAATTTAGAGGGGTAGCTGACACCATAGGCTCTTTTCCTTTCACAGATGGAGTGATTTCATTTTTTGGCGATGGGGAGGATGATGAAATAAAAATAGCTTGGGAGCCTGCTGTAAAATCTTTGGAAGGCTGGAGGATCGGTGGGGGAGAAGGGACTTCTTTATCATCAATGGGTTCTAGGGGGGGCATACAAAAAGGATTATGAGCCTTTTTATCAGGTGGGGTGATAGATCTTCTCGAGCTTTCAGGCAGGGTACAATGACTCTGAGAAAATATTGATGGATGGAAAATATCCTAAGAATTTGACTTCTGAACGGGAGGTGGAGATTGGTTAATTTTTTTTCAAGATTGGCAATTCTTTGCGGGTCATTAGATTCTAAAGGAGATAAACTAATTGTAGAAGATAATTTCGCCCTTCCAGGTGACTGAGACTTGATCTTATATTTGTTTTTAGCTGAATGGAATTTTCCATGATGCATTTTGCTCTCTAGAACAGGTCGCCAAGGGCAATTTTTGATTAAGTGACCTATCCTATGACATGCTGAACACCTAAAAGGGATTCCCTAGAAATCCAATCTCTGATTTATTTTTAAATCTCCAAGATATCTCTATGTGGTCAGGAAACCCTCCCATGTAAGCTTTTTCTATGAGTATCCATGCTACACGTTTGTCTTTTTCTCCAAGACATATTGGGTCAACATAAACACATCTTCCTATGGCATTCCCTATCTCAGTTAAAGTTTCCTTCGACCACAACTCCAGGGGAAGGCCCGGGAGTTTGACCCATATCAAATTATTAGAAGGGGTGTTCTTCAACGGATTGTAACCAATGTACCACTTATAAAGGGCAAGAAAACTCCTTCTATGTACCCATGGTCGTTTTTGAATGGTATCTAGATCACTGGCGCTCAGAAAATGAAAGCAGTACCATTCTTTTATAAGTTTAGCTACAATGGGAATATATCCGATCAGAGGTTTCCATTGCATCTCAAGCCACTTTCGCATCATAGCATCATCCATCTTTGGAAAGTGCCACCGGCCAACCAGAGTGTATTCCTGTAGACTTTCTATACGCTCGGTCAAGTATGTACTGTCTAAATGAATCGCTGCTAGCGGAGGAATGGTTTTTATAGGCTTCAGGCTCTTATTATAGCGGCTCAAATGTTCACAAAATAAATTTTCCCTTTGTTGGAAAACTTTTTGGCTACCATCCCGAATAGTTCGCACTCTTTGTGGGCCATCACCATCCATGTTAGCAGCTGGAAGTGAAGGTTGGACTACCACGTCAACTAGAGTAGACTGCCAACCACTTGATAATATGGTGACCCCCTATCCAGCTTCGGTGTGCATTGTGGCATGAATCATGGCCTCCGTGGCTGATGAGTTTGACGCACAATCCATACATCAAAAATCCCACCCCCTGTCTTGACTGACGTACTTGGAAGTCTTAACAGGATTTTCCAGATTGAGAATTTAATCAGGTAATAAATAGGATCTGTCCCCTTTTGAACATATTACCCGGAGAGAATAAGGCCAAAAGAGGGAAAGTAAAGCTTGCCTGACGTGAAAACTGGCAAAAGGAAGCCTCGAGAAAGAGAAGCTCACTTTCCGAGAGGAAAGCATGTTCTCATGAAACCATCTATCGTGAGGTAATAAAAGTGATTGACGTTTGCATGAGGAAGCATAGGACGTGGTGAAAGGCAGTTCAAAAAATGGCGTCTTCTACAGTCCCAAAAAGTCATATCACATCACCTAAAGTACCAACGTCCCTAATACCCATGATATTTGAATCTCCTTTCTCTGCAAAATTGTAGAAACTGGGCTCGGGAAGTGAAATTTTGCAGCACCGAGAAGTGAAATTTTCCAGCCCGAATAAACCAGGAAGCAAGAAATGTCGAAAAAACATACAGAACTCAGATAGGAGAAGCTACCATTCCTCCAGATATGTGGGCATCATAGCATGGATAGATTAAAGGGATGGGCAAGTAGGTCGTGTCATGTGACCACCCTAATCAATCAGAGAAACTTCAACTCATATACCCAACGTCGAGAGAAAAAAAACATAGTCATTCTCAGTTCTGCAATTTGTGTTTCAAGATGAAACATATGAGCATACTATACAGTAGCAGCATATTTCATAAATACACCACCAAGATCCTATTTTAAACCGGATGTCTAAGCATGGTTTATATATAGCAAAATAATTCTTAAGCTTATAAATGTATACCCACAAACCACCGGAACTTACAGACCTTGACATGTGAACTTGAAGGCGACCCACGCAGACCTTTAGGAAGTGAGATTTAAAACTAGACCAGTGTTCCAACTTTAAACAAATATGCCAATGTTCTCTCTTAAAACATGGATAAAAAAACTCCCCATCAAAACTTCAAACTTTAGATTTTATCCAGATTTCAGACAAAGATAAACATTTTTAACTGTAATGGCATTTTAGAAAAATTACTAACCTCTATAGAGATGAGCCTTTTCCGAGCGAAGAGCACCGTGAAGTCGACTTGCAAAAATCCTCACGAACCAAATTGTGATATTTTGTTGGTGTACATGCACTTAGACTAGCTGTGTTGGTGTACATGCACCTAGATTAGCTCCAGATTAGCTCCAGTTAACTTATTGCTTGCATGTGGCACATGTACACATTAACATAAGATAAAGCACACTTAGCGTTAGTTAGCTTTAGTTATTGCATGCACAACTAAGCTTAACTTAGTTGCTTTTATGTATTTATTCTAAACCAATATTGTAGAATCAATGAATTTCATTCTTTTCTCTATTCTTGCTCGCTTCCTTCCTTCTCTTGCAAGCTTGTTTATTGTTTTGCAGATCTAGATCTGTGGATCTCAAAAATCTTACATGGTACAGAGCACAGGGATTTGTAATAAGTGCACAAGCAATTTTATTTGCAGGTTCAAAAGATTGAAGCAACAAAAAAGAATGGAGTCTCAATTGGAGTTTCCACAATCGACAATTCTCACTCCATATAATTATTTCGAATGGAAGCCAAAGATTCAACTTCATCTCAGAAGTAGAGGCTTATTTCGAATAACCATGGAAACGGAAGTTGAACCAACATCGGCAGTAGAGAAATCAAGATATTTCAATCGCATGGATGAGGCCTTCGGCATCGTATGTTTATCTATTTCTTTGGAACTGCTATTTCATGTTGAATCATGTTCAACTCCAAATGAGGTATGGAAAATTTTGGAAGGATTGTTTGGAAAATAGGATGAAATATGGCAATCTTTTCTCTTTTCTCTTGGTCACAGTAAAGTTGATTCTTTGCTACTTACTCATGCAAATGAAGAAATGACTGTAAAGTTT
>APFE030294642.1:0-17495 GCA_000404065.3 Pinus taeda | reverse complement strand
TCAACCTCTGGACCAAACAGTAATTCAGGGGTGTCATCCAACACGTTTACATTGTCTTTGCTTTGAGTGAGTTGGAGGGACTTCTCAATCTATTGTTTATAGATGTCATGTTTGGCTAGCTTTGCAAGAGGAATGGCTATTTTCAGTTTGCCGATTTCAGCTTCCAAGTCAAAGGGTTTTTCAAATTGGACCTTAGTGTTGTGGGTGACCACCTTTTCTTTGTTTGGCAAGGTTTCTTCTTGATCTTGGGGCTTGTTTTTTTCATTCGCCTCTTGAGGCTTTTTGCTTGGATTGGGCTGTATAGATGATGTAGCTAGTGGCTTCTGTGTTTGTTTAGTAACGATAGTTACTTCCTTTGTGAGTGAATCAGTTGTTTTCATTGGTTCTGTTACTATGGCACTTTTGGGCTGCAGTCTATCCTTTGTTGTTCTAGGCTGTGTTATGTTTATAGTCCTGCTTCTTAGTTTGTATTGTTTATGGACTTCATAAACAGCTGTGTCATAGCCTTGTTTGAAGTCAAATGACTCACCTGACTTGGTTTGGAATTGTTTACTGTCTTCATCCTCATGATCTTCTTGACTTAGGAAGACTTGGTGCTCATCATCAAGACCCATTAGGTGGATATGGGTATCATCCACTTGCTCATCTGATGTGGATGTTTCAGCATAGTTTTCTTGAAATGGAGGTCTTATTTCTGGGTCATTGTTGGCTTTGCCCCCACTAGGGTTTTGATTCCTCCTAAAGTTTGGATTTTTGTTAGAGTTATTTGGTGGTGCCTCCCATGAAGATTTCCTTTCCACAGACTCTACCCTGTTGCCCAACCTCTTCATACCAGAAATTATTGCATCTAATTTCTGGTCAAAGGCTGAGGGTTCCTCTTTAAAGGCAACTCTCTTTTCTAATCTAGCCATGTTCCTCTTAGCAATCAGGTTTGCCTCAACTGTGACAGCAACCTTCTGACCTTCTTCAAGGGTTTGAGGGGCTCTTTCTTTTAATTAATAAGCCATATCAGGGTCAAATCCATCAGGGAATTTGTATAAGGCCAAATCAGGGGGAGGTCTTAGGTTTTGGGGTATTGCATTGTATACATTATTGAACCTAGCACAGTACTCCAGAACTGTCTCTTGGGGACCTCTCTTAATCATTTCATATTCCCCAAGTATATGTAAGGGGTCCTTCTTCTTCTCCCATTTGTTGGTGAAGGCTTGGTAAAGCTCATCGGGGGTTGTGATGGTATTTGAAGGAAGTGACCTGAACCAAGTTCGGACATCACCTGTTAAGCTTTGGACAAAAATTCTCATCCTCACACTCTCATCATTTATCTCATAATTCTCAAAATGATCCTGCATTCTCTTAGCATGCTGAATAGCAGAGTAAAGGCCAGTAGAGTCAAAATATGAGATTTTGGCTTGGTAATCCTGAGGTAGAGCTACAGGATTGGCAGGTAATTGCAGAGGTGCATATCTCATAGCCATATTCACAAGGTTTGGGGGATTCACAGGGATAACTGGGATAAAAGGAACAATGGGTACCACAGGGGTAATAGGTATGGCAGAACTTAGAGTGTTGGTCAAGGGAGTATGTGTGGGGGACGAGGATGTGGGTGGAGGGCTTTGAGATGTGGATGGAGAACTAGGGGAATTAGGGGTGGAACGAAAAAGTACCTTGATTGGAGTTGAGATGGGGTTGGGGTGAACTGTCTCTGGACTTAGGTCAGCAAGATTGTCTAACCCTTGCTGTTTCTTGATAATTTTGGGGATTGTATTAGGATTTTCAAAGATAGTAGGGGGGTTTGGGTCAGGATTTGCCCTAGTGTACCTAAGATTCTTTTTGGGAGCCAGCTTCTGAGCTAGTCTTTTTGAGTTTTTAGGAAAATTTTGTATAGCAAGGACTGGACAGGATTTGGAAAGGCTCTGTGTATCTCCAAATGAGTATAAAGATTACCTGAATCAACTCTTCCTTGAGGCTGTAGGTGTTGGTGCAGAAACAGCCTTAAAGGCTTCTTGACTGATATTCAGGTTTTAAGTGTAATTTTTAGCAGACATACAGTATTTTCTAAATCCTGAAGAGTCCCCAGCGGAGTCGCCATTTATGTTAACACCCAGGTTGTTCCCTATGACTCCCAAGGGATTACGGCCGGGGTAACCACTAACCAATCTTTGGATTACAGCTTCTAGCCCAGCTGTAATTAGAGAGGGCTCTCTCTGTAAGGTTTGTCTCTGTTCTGTGGATATTTTAGGCTAGTTATGAAGTGAAGGTTTCTTTGATTTATGTTTGGTTGGGAGGATGTCTTTCTGAAACTTTAAAATTGTAGTTCTGCAGGTGACATTAATCCATTGGGCAATGGAGTCTGTGGCTGTTGGTTATTTGAAATCTTGAGTTTGATGCAACTGGAGTTACAGGGCCATTTAGATACTTTATGAAACAAACTTTAAATTGTAATTATGGAGTGTAAACAACCAGTGAAAAGCATTCAAGAATTTTTCACTAAGCTGGGATGTGAGAAAGGGATGTATTCCTCAGGAGCAAACTCGAATTCCTTAAATAATAAATCACTGTGATGATATAGTGTGAAAGGTAGAAATTAAGAATTACACTTTGATTACCATAACTGAAGAAAAGACATTTAAAATAGCTTAGATTGAGTTCAGGGTAATCTGTGATTAAGTCCTGAACTATTCTTTTTCCTTGCTATTGACAGTTCAAACATGGAAACATGAAACATATATGAAAGATCAACAAACATATAACGAAGAGGTACAAGAGAAACTTATTGAGTCATGAAATATGCAGGAATCCTGCAACTTTCAGCCAAGCACCAGACAAGATCAAATAACACAGAGCTTTGGAAATTCCATCATCCTTTGTATTAGTTCTCTGATAATTACAGTAGAAGAGGAGCAGAATAGATATGAAAAATATTTCTTACATCCAATGTCCAACCCCTGCTAACAAATGCGACGGGGAATATATAGAAGTCTTATACAAAATATCTCAGGTATTAAGTCATCTGAGAGGGAAAATATCTTCATTAACTCGTACAGAAATTGCAGATAGAAAGTTATTACAATCTTTAATGAGTTTTAAAGGCTCTTAACTCCTGTCAGAACAATTTGACCTTTGGGGTTCACGGAGTCGGTTGAGCGCTTCGTTATAACTGCTGAATGATGTGTCTGTGCAGCTGTGTCCTCCTGTAGCTTCTTGGCCCTGTCACCTGTGACTGCTAGTGTTGCTGTGGTGGCCGAATACTTGTGCTGAGTTGGCTTAGCCTCTTTCTGCATACCTGCTGATGTGTCTTTATCTTCATGTGTATGAAAATTTAAATATTTCCAAAAAGTAATAACATAATTACTGACTTTGATTTAACAGTAGTTGTATCAAATTTTCCCACACATCCGGTGTAGGTAATTGATGCTTCAAAATTGACCCCGTGGTCTCATCGGCCTCTGTATATTTGTAAAAATGGGGAGGCTCATCAAACAAATGTGTGATTTCATTCATAATAAAAAATAGACTTTCTACCCTGTTGAAAAGGGTCTGCCCTGTTATTGGTCTTGTTTCTGTTGATGAACTAGCTGCCTCTGAAATCTGATTTCCGGCAAAAGTGTTCACTCTCTTAGCATATTTCTCATGTGGGAGCAACTTTCCTGATGGCTCCAGCAGGCTAGGCAGACCCCTGTTTTGCAATGCCATAAACCTGTTCTGGAACTTGTTGATGTCTGCTTGCATATCCTGGACTCTTCTTTCCAGGGTCTGAATCAAGTTTCTCAATGTCAGGACCCTTTTTATCAGTGAGATGGTCTCTGTCCTGTTTCCAATTCCCATTTTGATGAGCTGGGAGCTTGTTCTGTAGTTTAGCACATTTATCATTCTAGTGGCAATCTCAGGCAAACTGCCTAGAGATGCCCTTGCCCGTTGTATCTCTCTATGTGCTTTTCCAATGAGCGTTATTTACTCATGGATGGCCTCAATATACTCCCACTGATTGGTGATAGACTGGCCAATATTGCCCCATACGACCCTTTTGAGCTCAGATGTGACCTTGTCTAGTGTGAGCTCTTTTTCTAGCTCAGTTATCCTTTTCTTGAGGACCTTTACCTCCCTCTCTCTTTCAGCCACATTTTGCTTGGACTTGTCATATTTTTCATTGATTTTTGCCAGACTGTCCTTGGCTTGATTTAGCTCAGACATCTGAGACTCCAAGACTTGAATTTCATTCCTCAGCTTTTGCATGTCTAGGCTTTCAATCTACTTTTTTTTTGGCGTTGAGGTGGATGGTGCTGCTTGTTGTACCTGATGGCTGGGAGGGGTATTGGTTTGAGGGATTTCCTCAAGATTTATTGTTTGTGGAGGAGGTTCTGAGGTTTGCCCTACCTTCTTTTGCTGTAATGCTGCTTGCAGGGTAGCCTCTGATTCCTGCAGCTTTTCTTGAGTATGGATGAGCTCTTTGTATAATGTCATGAGCATAACAGCTGCATCCTTCTCTTGCCTGAGCTGGGCAACCTCTTCTGTTTGGGGATGAAGAGTTGCTGGGATTTTTAACATCTTTCTCAATGCTGCCATATCAACATCCCTCAGCTTCAGGATTTCTTGCACTGCCTTAACATCTTTAGAATCATGCCCAAGCTCTATTATAATTTCCTCCAGAGCTTTGATCCTATTGTCCTTAGCTTGAGAGGAAGCCCTTTCCAGCTCAAGCTGTGCAGCGATGTTATTTGGCTATTTTGCAGCCTATAGTTCACTAGGGTCTTATCTGCCAATGTGGCATAGACCATCTCACCCGTTTGTTTGTGCAACTCTATTTGATCCATTGGGAGGATGTCTTTGGACAGGACCTCCAGGTTGGTCCTGATATAATCTGCAGCTGATTGTGGTCGCTGCACTGTTGGTGTAAAATGGCTCATGATCATTTTTCCTTCATGTGCATCATATGCAGACATGAGCCTTTGCTGGTTCGTAGGAGCCATTTTCAATAGGTGATTATATAGCTGCAACTTTAATGGTTCATTTCTGCTTTTGATGTCTTTAAACTATTGCTTGATGCTTTTCTGACCTTCCCTCCTTTGTCCTGAGGAGCTCACTTCTCCTACTGCTGCCCTGTCTTGCTCCTGTTGGAAGGAGCTGGCTGAGGCCTCCATGCTGGGCAGGCCTGTTCCTGAAGTCTTCCCCATTGGCATTTCTTCTTCAGAGAAGGGGTTTAGTCTTTGCCTCTTCTCCCCTTGAGTTGGTGATGCTGTAAGGGGAGTCTCTCTGTCTCTTTTTCTGTTCACGTCCTCTCTTTGAGGGGTTTGGAGGACGGAGGAGTCAATCCTTGAATCTTGTCTTGGGGGTGCCATTTGTGCTGGCTGCTGCTGTGTGGCCATTGGGGCCTCTGCTGTCTGTTCCCCCTGTACCTGTTTCTCCTTTTGCTGCTGTACCTGTTGGGGTGGCTGCGCCTGTCCCTGCTGTGCCTGTTGCTCTTCTATGTCCTTCTCCTTGCCTTTGCTCTGAGCTTGGCTTGTGGTTTGGACTACCTCTTGATGTGCTGTACATGATGAGGTAGCTGCTCCTGCTTGAGGCTTTGGCAGAGCGAATACCTGTGGAGAAGATTCCAAGTCAGCCAATTTCAGAAGATGCCTTCTAGCTCTTTCATTCAGTTCTTCTTGTGTGACCGGTTCCTCCAGTGTGCCCCTTTTCCATTTTGGTTGGTTGGCAAATTTTTCAATGTGGGGCAAACTCACATGGTCATAGCTAGAGAGCTTTATATTTTAGCCTTCTGAATGATATGGAATGATTAGGGTCATAGGGCTTCCAAAGGAAGCTGGTTTTCAGGCCAAGGCATTCTAGCTTTCTATCAGCTTCTTTCCAGCCTTCCCTTTTGTTCAAGACAAGGTGGCCCAATTGATTTTTCACCTTTATCTGTGCCTTCTTTCCCTTGCCTGCAAAGTGTACTATATCAGCATTCCCAAATTGCCTGAAATATTCAAGGGAAAATAGTCTCATAGGCACATACTTGGGCAATCTGTATGGGGGTAACTCACACCCATATATTCTAATTACGGTGTAGTGTTGGTAAAAGTACCAATCCCCTATGCTGTACACCTTGGATAATTGCAGGATCCTCTGCATCTCATCAGTCAGTCTTGGAGGAGGCGAGCTTAGGAATAAAGACATGTCTGGGTGGATGAAGAGGTCTATGAACTCATAGTAGGTATATGGAGAGTAGGTCCTGCTATGAAACACTAAGGTCCAGTACACTACTGACCTTGGATTGCCTTCTGCATCTGTTCTCTTAACAACGAAGGAGAACTTCTCATGTTGATAATATAGAATGAGGTGGTAGATGTAGGAGGTGTATCTGAACACCTTCTCTCTTGACAGGTTCAAGAACTGCTCATGCATCTTATCTGAAATGTATGTGGCATAATCACAATAGATTGGACTCTTGCCAGGGGAAAACATAGTCATCATTACTAGTACAGTTTCATCAACAAATTCAACTGATTTGTACCCCAAGATGGAACTGATCATGTCTGCAAGATCTACACCCAGTTGATTGAGGTAGCCATCAAAAATAGGGGGGTACAGCACAGTGTCAGAGTCTTTAATGAACAATTGGTTGAGATTTATGATTTGTGCATCTGTTAGCATCTTAGCTCCTTGGTTGATCAAATCCAATAGAGACAAGGGGACCAATTTCTTCTGGGTCTTGAACTCCAGCATCTCTCTAATGGCCTCAGGGGTTATGTAGAATACCACTGAGCCTGAAGGGTCAAGCACAGCTCTTTGCATGGGGTCGTAGTAGACAGCACATAGATAAATCAGGTCAGGGAATTGGTTGACCTGAGGGAGCCTGAAAATTGGGAGGAAGGAATCCCAAATGCCTAGTATGTCTGTCCCATCCTTATGTTTGGCCTTAAGCTCATTTAGTAGGTGGAGGTGGAACTTGCTTTTTGATGAGGAGTCCTCTGAGATTTGGTAGTCCAAGTCTACCAAATCCTGCCACTCCAGCTCTCTCTGAGGGGCATTTAGGGGAGCCACATTGAGGGCAACTGGTGCAACTGGAGTCTCCATGGTCACTTGGATTCTGTTTTGTAAATAAACTACTGTTTCTTAGACTGGGGAATAGTAAAGAGCACTGCCTGAGTAAAGAGGTAAAATTGAAAAATGCAGGGTAACAGGGGAAGTCTGCAGCAATTGAAATACTGTATTAGTCCCTTGAGAAGGCAAATATTAGTCTTTAATAGACCTTTCTCAACAATTGAGTGCAGGTTCCGGGTTTTAGTTCACGACTGCGCGAACGAAGAATGCGGGTTTTTAGTGAAAATTCAGTCTAAATGGCTTGGCTAGTGAATTTCGACCGTTAAATTTTCAAGAGGGAGCTGGGTGCAGGTAATTTTCTGGTGAATTAAGCGTTTTCTGTGCTCAAAGTGATTTTTGTTATTACAGAGAAAACCCAGGTTTTTAGAGAAGTTTGCACGGACAAATACTTGGTAAATCGATGGCCTGGGTTGGAAAAGCAAGTGGGTAGGTGCGCTGAAGATCTCCTGGTTGTTTCGAGCAGGTTGGTGAAGTTTTGGTCGTAAAACGCATGCAGAGGGCGCAGCAATGTTTTTTGCAAAAAGTGCAAAAAACGCGCAAAAATTGACAAAATATGGCTTTTTCGAGTCATTGGCACCTTTTTTAAATGACGTCAGCATGACGTCACCAGGTGGGTCAGGGTGGGGTGACGTGGTGGCCTGTGAGTGGTCCACGGGGGTGGTGAGATGGCAGACATGTGGACCAGTGGTGGTCGGGGTGCGCGGTCGTGGTGATGACGCAGGCAGCTAGGCAGCGCTGACATTGGCAGACAGGTGGCGCAATATCGGACCACCTCCTATACAGCGAGGAATCTGCCAGAGGTGGCTCCGATGGAATTTGGAGGCGACGCGTGGACCCCGCGTGACATCAGCGTCTGACAGATATCAGACGATATCTATCGGACGTTGGGGCCGGTCCGACATGAGCGTCAGCCGTTGGATGAGAAAGGCTTGATCGGACAGTCATCGGGCCAGGGATCTGCACAGAGGATACGGTCATCGGGCGGGGATTAAAATAATAATTTTCATGATATTAGCGCCCGGCGGGACCCTTAGCAAATTCAACGAATTTAAATGGTTTTCAATGTATTTCTTTGCTAAATCATACATAGCTGCAAACTTTGGGAAAAAGGGCGGAAACTATGGTTTATAAATGATTTTTTCGCAAAATCGCTCAGGGTATCAAAAACTTAGGATAAGCGGGTTCTTAATGAAATTTTCATGCAAAAGCGCGAATGGGTCCCGACCTTAGGATAAGGCGGAGAAAGTGGGATTTAGCATATATTTTGCTTTTGAGCGGGTATAAGGGTGCAAAAAGGTTTTTTAAGGGTTTTTAGGCAAAGTGAAGGATTGAATGGGCTAATGAGTTCTGGGGAGATAAGAGGTTAGGCTTGGGTTCTTGAGCTTAACCAGGTGTTAATTCAATTCCCTAGTAGTGAACCATATGGCTATAATGCCAGGGAGGGGGAATTTATACAATGCTTAGGATTTATACACCATGGTGTTATAATAGTAGGGAAAGGGAAACATAGGGAGCTAGATAATAAAGGTTAGAGGTTAATATGGAGAGAGAAGGTGAATGAGGAGTGATATTACCAAGTTTTCTTGAAAACAACTTAGTTTAAAGAGTAGATCAAAATGAAAAGAACTTTGCACAAGAAATGTGGCTTTTAAAGGCCATAGGGATCAACATAAAACCTTGAATCTCTCTTATAAACACACCTTGTGAAGGGAGGTTAGTAATGAGTTATGAATCAGGAAAAAGGGGAGTTATACATGCTTCACTATGTTGTTTTCCTTGTATTTGATTAGCAAAATTCAGCTTGGAAGGATCACCGCTTCTGCAACCCCATCTACCTACCCAACTATTTTGCCTAGCATTTTTTGTTTCTTCTTGGAGGGTGCACTTGGACTTGCAGACCCTTCATGTGCCTTTTCTTTTCCATTAGCTTCTTCCTTTGATTTCCTATCTAGCACTACCCTTATTTCTTCCAAGGCCGCAGATTAAGCAGTTGGGAACCTTAGTTTCTCTGCCTGACTACTGATCTGCCAAGATTAAACAATTTGGATAGATTTCTTTCTCTATTCTACAACAGAAAAATTGAAACATGGCATGATCCAGTTTAGACTTTTGGACCATCCATCAAAACTTTAATAGTCATGAAGGCATGTACACACCTTTCTTTTCCTTGAAAATATGGGATCTTTGTACCAGCAAAGCAGAGCATATTTGGCATTTGAATTTGCCAATCATGAAATATGAAACCTATTGGTATAGGTATCCAACACAGTGTTCTTTCTTCTGTTGAAAAGGATTCATGTGTGTATTCCCTTTTCACCCTCCTAAGCAATCTCTCCATTCCATGCTATTTCCAACTAAATTGCTAGACTTTCTGCCTGTCTTGCCTCATGAAGTAATCTGTGCCTTTGTATTTCATCCTTCGCTCATTGCTATCCGTTGGTCCCATACCATCCCAGAAACATAGTCATTCATAAAAATCGCTTCTTGTACCCATATTCACTTACTAGCCTAAGATCAATATTTCACAGTAAGTCATCTCAGGCCATTTCGTTTATCTATTCACTGAGCGTGACTCGGAGAGAGACCTCTCCTGTTCTGGTAGGGCTAGCTACCAGACTGAGCGTGGTTTGTGGTTACCGTGAATTTTGCCTTCCTTCAGCCTAAGGCAGATTTAGGTACTAACAAAAGGAAACAACAAAAACCGAAGTACGGGCAGTGTGGGAAGCGGCACAGAAAGCAGCCAAGCAGGAAAAGGCCACATTAGCACAAGAATCAACTATGAAGGCAGGCAAGGGATAAGCAATGCCTTCACAAGGGCAGGTAGTAGAGGAAGAAGAAACAGAGGAAGGAGGAGCAAACCCATGAACCGTGTCCACACAGCTAAAGTGCCAACAACCAATAGAGCGAGAAAGATCAAGGAAGAAGGTCAAGGCCTCGAAATTGTCCATTGACCCGATCACCCTAACCGAAGGTGATCTGCATGACATCAGCGAGACGGTGCGCGATGTCACACATGAGGTTCTCTAGAATTTTATGTAGGAGCACCAGACTGTGTTGGGGGCCCTAAAAGTGCAGTTGCAAGACTTATAAGCACGATCCCCTCAGGTTGGTACACTTTCAACCAACCTTGTTGTCGGATCCATGGCAGCAGAATAGATGTTGCGCATGTGGATGAAGAACACAATAGTATTATCGGAAGGGGATCTAGTGATGTCAAATGAGGACGACAGATTTTTGGTTAGCACAATGAAAGGTCTCGATGTTAATCTAGCTACCCTTCCATGCAAGACATTATCTATTGTAGGATGGAATAATGGTAGAGTTGCACGCTAGGGAGAGCCACACACTTCAAGTCCTTAGTGAGCAAAAGATAAATATGGAACAACTCAGCTTGCAACGTGACGAATTGGTGTCGCAAAATCAACAGCTGGTGTAGGACATAGGTGATGATTGTCGAAGTGTCCTAGAGCTGGCCATCCTAGTAGATATACCAGTGGAGGTACGGATCCACAGGTTAGCAGTAGGAGTCTGTGACACTAGAGAGGAAATGACAAAGGTTCAGCTGGAGTTGAATCTTCAGATCACCGAGATGCGGTTAAGGGTGCAACCATCCACTCCCCCTAAAGTCAGAGAATAGCGTGCTAGTGCTATCATAGTGAGATTGGAGGAAATCAGAGGTGTAGTGTGAGACTGCACCAGCATGTTGGAAGAATCACTTGAGGTCCTCACAACTCTGCAGGAGGACCCCAACATCCAACAGTTAGAGAGAGAGGCGTGAGAACTCCAACAACAGTATGACAATGTCTGAGGAACTTCGTAGATAGTAGTACTCACCCAGCGACTTGCAAGGATGTAGTAGGCTAAAGCACTAAAGGAGTAGGTGAACACGGCACGACATAAGGAGGTAGTTCTCAAAGCACATGTCTAGCCTTGGATTGACGAGGCCTCCACCATCATGATAGACATCGAAGGCAAGGTCGTGTACATATAGGGGATGAACACGTTGATGTAGAGAAGTAACCCAGACATAGAGGTATCGGAATAGCGCATGCAGTAGATCTACCAAGCAACAACTCAATGCACTACTAACCTCCGTGTAGTTCGAGAACAGTTGGAGGGACTTCGCACAAAGATTGCCACACTGATAGAGTGACTCGAGGGCGAGTCATGATGTTTGTGTTGGGGGCCTGTTGGGCATGGAATCCCCCCCAAGGCATGCTTTGGGGCTTAAAGCCCAAGTTTTGACCCAATCTTGTTGTCAAGCTCTGTGAATTGTGGGCATGGAATGCGAAAAGTATGATAGAGTCACAGGGTTGTCTGCCCTAGTTTTGTAATGTAATGTTGGCTGAATAGACCTACCCATGGTTCATGGACCATGGGATTGTATAAATAGAGCGAGGCTCTAAGTGTAAAAGAAAGGAAGTAGAGAGATAGGAATAGAAGCGAAGGAGGTAAGGTGAAGCCTGTCTTTGGGTCATAGAGTAGGAGAAGGCTATGCAACTGAGTGCACAGAGGCCTAGTAGTCCACAGCTGAGTGCGCGGACCCCTACCGCTGAGTGTGCAGGTCAGAGTCGAGTCTGTAACCAAGCAAGGAATTAATAAAGAGAAGTTTGTTATCATTTTGTGTAACTGTTCTTGGGTTAATGAATGATTGATATAATTTGCAAATATACTGTTTATTTACTGCGCACCTGTATGAATGATTTATGTTGTTAAGTATAATTTAAAGCTCGCAAGTAGGCTAAAATAATCAACTAACATTGGAATATGAGTAAAGACTTCGGTAATAATATAGAAGTGCAGCGTTCAGCCCCCGAGTAGGGCTACGTGAAGGCAATATATTAGGTTACGAGGTACGAGAAAATCTAGGAAGCAACCTGCATGCAGGATTGAATCGCGGACCACTTGAACTCATTAGACATCTCTAGGGTGCAGAAACCTAGTTCGATCACCCTCCCATACTACTTTCGATGAGACCTCAGTCTGCGCTCCATGGACTATTGCTGAAAGGGCTAGTAGTACTGGGATTTGTTTGGCTAACTTAACTCTGAACCTCGCTCAGGCCTGAATAAGCCAACAATAATGAAGACATCTACATAACAAGAAATATGTATGAGACAAATACTTCAAGAAATACCAAAAGATCCAGTCACATAAAAAAGAAGAAAAACTTATAAGTACATAAAATTACAAAGCACATGCATAGTGTAGTACTAGGCATAATACTTTTTCAGATAGAGCCCATTTCATGGCTCAACGAGCGAGACTCCTTCCCAGTCCTAAATTTCATATGCCCATTTTGAGAGGGTTTTCATGACGAAATATGGACCGATCCATAATGGTTGAAGTGTTCCTGCCCCCAAGAGGTCATGTTTTTTATCATAGAGTAAAACAAGATCTCCCTCTCGGTAAGAACGAGGCTTGACCTTTTTGTCATACTGGGCTTTGACCCAATGCTTGTGGGCTTTGAGTGCCAATTCGTCATCTTGACGGGTTTCATCCAAATGATATAGGTATAGTAGGCGCTCTTCTTCAATAGTGGTGCCAGGCAAGAGTTAAATGATGATTTGTAAGGAAGGAATCCGACACTCGATTGGTAAAACTAATTCCAGGCCATACGCTAGTTGAAAAGGTGTGAAGCCTATAGTAGTTTTTACTGAACTTTGATATGCCCACAACATAGGATATAAAATTCTATAACATTATGTTTTATGATTCCCTACTAGCCTATTGATTATGGTCTATAAGACACCATTGAAGGCCTCTACTTGACCATTAACTTGGGGTTAGTAGGAGGATTGTTACATAGTAAAATGTCACTGCCATCATGTCAGTCTCCCTACTGTGCTATAAACCACATTCACCTACACTCATGCTCCTCAAAATGGCTAAAAAACCCTCTTTGCCTAAGTTAAATGAATCATCGCGTCTGTTAATAAAATAACCGCGCTGACAGGCGGAGGTCAGTGTTGCTGTTGCGATGCCAGCACGGAAGCACACGTCTTTTCCGCGCTGGTCCCATTTTACGGATAGCGCACCCTCCATTTGTCCTGTTGAGCACTGACCAGAACTCCTCTGAAGTTGGTCTGTGATGTCAGCGCGCCAGCCCAGTGTCTCACCTGCGCTGATCCTGTTTGGGTGAATTTGTTCTAACAACCAGCCTTCCAGATCCCTCCAGACTTGGTTGTTAGCATTGTTGAGGTCACCATCCTTTCTCTGGTATGTCTGTTCGACTGACCATCCACTTATCTTGGGGGAAAGCTCATCCTTTACCTATTCATGGAGACTCCTTCTCTTTATAAGCCTCCTTCATTGCCCATGAGCAGCTAGTTTTTTAGTTTGGAAGATATAGACTTTGATTGAGGAATTCTTAGTGCATTAGTGCTGCTCTTTGTAGGCATTTGGTGTGTTGTGTGAGGATTGCTTTGAGCTTGAGGAAGGTCATGGGCTTGTTGCCTTGTATGTGAGAGAGAGGCCTCTTTGACTTGGGAGATTTGCTTCAAAGGTGAATGCTTGGAAGATATGCTGGCTGGACCCTCTAGAGAAGGACTCAGCGTTAGGACTTTGGTTGTACCTTACTCTATTTTGATTAATAAAGATAGATGACTACTCTTATGGTTCCATTTCCATTTGTCCTATGAATGATTAATGTAAATTGTATCCTTCCTGACTGATACATAGTTGTTTTTAGTAGATTTTACGCTTGTGTTTGTTCTCTCTTTGCTTGTGCAGGTGTCCGTCCGCGAGGATAGTGGAGGACTGTGATCGGCTGGAGCGAAGGAGCGAGAGGATCATCTCTTCGACAAACGTAGCATTGGAATCCAAGTAGGTTTCTTTTACCCACTTGTTAATTACAACTAGGAACCTGCAGTGTAGCATTGTTTGATTGTTGCTAGACCCCCTTTGGGCTAGTAGGGATCGCCTCTATCCGTAGAGGGGATTTACCTCTCCAATAATTTGGCGACTCTGCTGGGGAAGCTTGCTTGTCTCTTTGTAGTTCACCCTTGTTTTTGATTGCTCCTTTGTCAAGGTTTGGGGATTGTCTTGCTGTTGGTTTGTTTCTGGGTTCGTCCTAAGGACTACCTTAATTGCCTTGAAAACCTGTTGCTTTGGTTTGGAAGTTTTTGTTCAAATTTATTTGCTTTTCAGCCTCAGCGCGTTTTATTTTAAAACAGCTGCGCTGACATCGCATCATGTCTTCCTTGTTGTCTCTGTCATCGCGCTTGTATATTCAGATAGTCGCGCTGACCTGGTTTTTTGGGCCAGCGCCCTTTATTCGTGTCCTTCTGCGCTGACAGCGTAAAGTTGCTACAGACACTTTTCTGTCATCACCTTGTTGCTGTAGGGTCACCCGCGCTGATCCTGTAAAAATTCTTTTTGTCCAAATTGACCTACTAAACCTCTTGGTTTTGGCTTTCCCCTGCTTTTTCTACTTGGCTTTTGGCTTGTTAATTTTGTTTAAGTTGTAACTCGCTTTCTTACGAGGCCTCGTTCCGCGAGGGTTCGTTTATTGCTTGTTTTCGGTTTTGCAAAGCCTTCCTTTTTTCTTTTGTTGCTTGGTTTGCATTTTATCTTAACTTTGCAGTCGCTGGAGTGTGTTGGATCGTTGTTTGACTGGTTTTGAGTCTCTCCCTTTTGAGAGATTCTTAATTTGATTTCCTTTGATCTTTACTTGAAGGTTTGTCTCAGTCTCTTCGCAATTTTGCGTCTTTTGGGGGGCTAAATTGGGTATGAGTGTTAATCGCCTTTGAGTGTTTTTATTTTTGATCTTTGGAAATCTCACCCAATCTTCTTGGTTTGCACTTGACTGGTTCTTAGATTACATTAGAATCATCTTGTGTTTGAGAATCCTCTTGCATAGATCACATGTGCATGATTAGAATTCTCATTTGTGCATAGATCACATTTGCACACTTTTCAAGTGAATTGTGAATAGATTACCTTTATCCTCCGGGTGTTTGCTTTTCTCTATTGATTTCACATTCAAACCCTAGGGCATCTAGTGGTCGTGTGTGTCTAGCCTCCCGTTTGGGATTTGTTGTTCTTAGTTGGCCAGCCAACTTTGTTTTTGTTTGCACATTTGTTTGGTGATTGTTGAAAGTGATTAATTGTGTTCCAAGCGGTTTGCTTTCCTCCGTTGAATTCCTCATTGTTTTGTTGAGCTTAGATTACAATAGCTCATAAGCCTTGGTTTTCCTTTGATTTGGGAAATTGTTTTTAGTGACTTGGGAATTGTCTTGTGTGTGCATTGAGTGATTTAGTTTTTCACTTAGTGTTGCCGTCTCTCTAATTCATTTTTAAGAGAACTTTTATGTCATTGGAAAAGTAGAGCAAACTAGTATCTTTTGCATTAACAGTTGAAAGGAAAAGAGCATTTCGTTATTTTGTGCTTTCAAAAGAAAAGTTTCGTTTCCTTGCTGTTAGTTGCATTAGGTTGCGTGATTGCTTGAATTCATTTTGTTTGTTTGAAATATTCTTAACTCTCTTTTAGCTAGAATTCATCGAACAGAATGATGACCTTTGGCATATAGTTGCATTTAGGTGTTTTTGAGAGATCATACGGTAGGACCTGAAACTCAAACCTAATCCAAGATCAACTATAAAATAAACCAAATTTATCTAAAAACGCATTGGAACTTAACGAAAACATCTAGAGGTCTAGGCTAGAGACGTGTTCCGGCGTCGTTAAACCTAGTAGCTTAACGTTGAGTGGTTGGGTGATTCTTCCACGGTGAGACGATAAGTGTTAGTACGGATTGGGCTCCCACGTACCGTCGCGTATATATGGGGAGACTCCATTAGGCTTGCAACCTTTATCCATAGGAAGCCGAGTCAGCCACCTTGTGAACCGTAACGCACCGAACACAGCATTCGGGAAGATTGACTTCAGTACGGGAAGTCCTTGGTTCTCATATGATTGCCAAGGTGTATAAGCAGTTTTACGGGTTGCTTGGTAAACCTTTTGCCTAGAACTTCCAGAGTAGTCAGCTTTTGATCCTTTTCAGACTGCCTAACAGAAAAGGTGTAAGCGAGTGTCTTGTCACTTCGTGCTCGTTAAACATTCGAAGGCGATAGAGTCATCTTTTCGTCCTTTTCTCGACTCTTGAAACATGAAAAGGTCAAGTTTGGTTCCTGTGTCTTAAAATTCATTTGGCCACGATAACTTTACCTGGTTAGATCTTGTGTGTGTTAGTTTGAATAGGATTCTTTTTGTTTCCTATGGCAACCTTTCCTGGGTTCACCAACCTAGGTTCCCCTCCTGACGGGAACCCTAGTCATTCCCCTCCTCTTGGGAATGTTGGCACTCCTTATATGGTGACATTATCCCTTCCAGGGTTAACTGTCGGGTTGCCTGTTTGGTTGTTTTCAACCTCTTTGGTCCCTACCGTGTCGGCTGATGTTCATCAGTCCCTCCACCTGCTCAACATCATGTTGCACCTAAGGTGGACCTCTCTCCTTCGACGCCTACTTCTACGTCTCCTTCTTGTACTTCGCCTGGTGAAAGTTTCAATTCAAGTAACCAGGTGGCTAAGAAGAAGAAGAAGAAGACCAAGGAGAGGAAGTCTCCTAAGAGAGAGGTTACAAGTACGACTGTTCCCGTAAGTGCACCTGAAGTCGGGCCTCCTTCCGCCCTCCCGCGGAAGGTTAAGTTTCCTTGTCGGTTATGCAAGGAGAACCACCTTCTTCGTGATTGTCCTGGTATTCCCAGGATCTTAGACGAGTGGTCTCGTGATTTGGCCCGCCCCTCATCGTCCACTAAAGCTCAAGGCGATGTTCCCTCGTTAGTTGGAATGGTAAGGGAATGGGAAGATTCGAATCCCCTGCAGACTTTGTGAAGGAAATCATCCCCTTCACCTTTGTCCACTCATGGATAAAGCCTCCGCTCTTTTGGAAAGTCTCTCAGCACCCTCACCCCAACTCCCCATTGGATATCAACGTCTTTCTGCAGCTGCAGATCATTCGCCTCTTGACAATGAGATTGGTTTACATTCTCCTCTTGTCCAGGCCCCTCTTCCCGAACCTGGCTGTGCCCAGCTTGTTCCAGACCAACCATTGGTCGGAAAGAGTGTTGACCAGAGTTTACCTCCTGTCGACCACTCTGTTTCGGAAGAGTCAAATTCCCATGTTCTTCTCGTCTCCTCGGATTCTCCTGAGCTTGATGAGGGTTTTCCCATCCCAGACTCTCCGGAGAATTGCGATTCAGTCCCTCCTGAGCAGGGGGGCAACCATATGGTTCCTCCACCAAGTAGTTCGGTCATCTCCTTCGATTGGAGTTGTTTGACTACCCCTCCCCTTCCATCCCATGTGCCTTTTTGGATCACTGCCTATGCCTCCCATATGGCGCTGCCTGGCACTGTGTTAGATGAAGGGGCATCGGTTAGTCTTATGCCCGTTACTACTTGGCGAGCTTTGGG
>APFE030294638.1:130156-141840 GCA_000404065.3 Pinus taeda | reverse complement strand
AGCTCAAATTGAAAAATTATATTGCCATTGTGTCCAAAACACATACAAACCCCTGTTTAGGCTCTCCTTAGGCTCAAAATAGCTGAAGAATGACCAGGTTAGGCCTCTTTCTCCATTTCCCTATTATCTATCCTACAAATTGACAAAATTGTCTAACTCGACAATGCTTCTTGTCTTTGGCGATTCGGTGAAGTGAAATTTTTCATGTTTTTAGTGCAAATCTTGTCGATAAAGGTGTAAAATATCGCCCGTTTAAGCACACAAATTAGGCCTTAGGAATCAATTTCTTAGCCCCACTCTCAAGCACGTGGGCGCCATGTGGCTAGGGGTCAGGCTATGCGCCTTCCCCTTCGCTGAGCCCTTCGACTACACGCTGGCATGATTCATGTGACACCAATGAGACAGGGAGTTAGGCTATGCACCCACCCCCTTCGTAGAAATGCCATCGTTTTTTATGGTTATCTATTGGGATTGGGGCCTATCTTTCCATCCCCACCACCATAACTCCTATCGTTGGTTATGTGGGTTCCCATATGTCTCGGGGCCAGGGATAATTGCCCGCCCCACCCCACTCTGTTGCTTTCTTGGTCATGTCAATTCCATGAAACCTGGGACTAAGGCCAAGTGCCTGACCCCGTACCCTAAATGTGCCAATAATATGAATTTAAATATAACTATGATTCAATACTTGTTAAGAACCATTGGCATGGTGTGATGATAAACATTCGTATTTCTCTATAGGAGGTTAAGGGATCAAACACTACTGATGCCCTTTGGCCCTGTTACAAAAATTTAGGCCAATAAATGAGGGCCATGTGGTGCCCTCTCATTGGGCCACTTCAAAAATGAACAACGATTCACAAAATTCCAACCCAACCTGTATGACCTAGCCACATTTTAACATAGGATTGACCCAACTAACGCCATACCCTGCACAATTAGCTGATGATGTCATTCTACAACCTTCCTAGTCAACAACTTAGTCAACCCTGCAAGTTAACTCTTAATTGTTTGCCAAAAAATTCAAAACATGGTAACTTTAGAATACTGTGTTGGATTAAGGTGACTCAAGTGTTGTTGGAATGAGAATGACAAACATTATGAATTGGAACTGTTTTCAAGCGACTTTATGCATCCTATTTTGGCAAGTATTCTTGATTTGTGTGTCCATGATCCAATCAATTGTGCCTTGTTCCATGTAGTATGGGTTTAACTCTGTTGGTGTAATTTTTTCTGCAATGTGTGATGTGTCCAATAATGGTGGAAAGTATTGTTGAAGGTAGTCCACATTGAACACTAGGTGCAAGCCAAGGAAAGGTGGAATGTTGAGCTCAATATCATTTTCCCCTACAATGTTAGTGATGGTGTAAGGCCCATGTCAAAGTGGTCAAAGTTTATGGTGGGGCGTAGCGAGGTGCTCCTTTTTCAAATGTAACCAAACTTTGTTGCCCACTTGGAACTTATGTGGCACCTGATGTTGATCATGACACTGCTTGTTCTTAGAATTGACTGTGTCCAATATGTCGTATACCTATTGGTGGATGTGTTGAATACTCTCAATGAATTTGTTAGCCACGTCAGCTTCAAACTAGACACAAGATGAATCTATTGGAGTATATGCAAATGGTATGGCCACATCAATGGGACATAGTGGCTAGAATCCCAATCCCACCTAAAATGGGTTGTGGTTGGTTGAGCTATGGAGAGCTCCATTGTAGTCGTGTTAGACATAGGGGAGTGTTTCATCTGATGTGCATGGATGCTTCGAGTTGTACATGTGAAAAATGTGTATGATCATCCTATTGATGACCTCTATTTGGCCATTCGTTTGGGGGTGGAAATTCATGGACTTAGTGACCTTGGTATCCAACAACAACTAGAGAATTGACCAAAATGTACTTAGGAACCTACTATCCTGATCTGAGATAATAGACTATGGGATTCCAAAGTTTACCGACACCCATTCAAAGAAGATCTTAGTAGTGGATTCTTTTGTGATATTCTTCTTGCAGGCCACCAGAATGACCATCTTAGAGAATCTGCCGACGACCATGAAAACATAGTCATTGCCATGCTTAGTAGAAGGAAGGCGCGACATGTAATCGATGGAGATGGATTCCAAAGGTCGAATAGGACTAGGTAGAGGAGTATATAGGCCTTGCTTCTTGATGGTCGGTTTGGAAATGGCACACATAGTGTATTATTCGATGTACTTCCCAACATCCCGTCGTAGGTTTGGCCAATAAAATACTTCTATAGTACTGCCATTGTTTTCTCTACCTCGAAATGTCCAAGGACTTGACTATAGTGTGCCTTCCAAATCATCTTGGCATGCTTGCTTTAAGGAACACAAAGGTGCACTCGATGGAATAATAGTGCATCTTGGAGGTGAAAATTTGGAACTCACTTGCCTTCCAGGAGCATCTGGTATGCGTTTCCATATTCTAGATCACTCTGGTAAAGCTACAACCACCCCACAGTTTCATACCTACAAGATTCGAGCATAGTGGTCAACGACATGACTAGTGGTCGGATGAGGTAGTCTGTAACATTGTTGGTGCTTCCCTTCTTGTACTTAATGTTCAAATGGAACTGTTGTAGGTATGTGGACCATTTATGATGGTGATCATTCTTCAACTTTCCTTTTGTTTGTATGAATTGCAGGGGTCAGTGGTTTGTGTGCATAACTATTTCCTTCCCTATAATGTAATGCTTCGATTGTTGGCAGGCTTGCATAATGGAATACATCTCTTTGTCGTAGGTGGGATACTTTTGGACTATGTATGAAAATGTTTCATTGTGATATGCTACTAGATGCCCCTGGTCAATAAGAACTGCACCAATAGCATAGTCAGAGGCATCTATCTAAATCTCAAATGGTTGCTGCCGGTCAAATAATGTGAGCATTGGTGTATAGCATAGGTGATGCTTCAACTTGGAAAATGCCTTCTATTGGGATTTAGACCAAAATAAATTTTCTTTCTCTCCTCCCTTGGTGACTTGAATCAAGAGCCAAGTGATATGAGAGAACCCTAACACGAACCTGTGGTAGAAGTTGGCAAGGCCCAAAAGATACGAAGATATATTAGAGTGGTTGGGGCTGGCCAATGCTGAATGACTTGTATCCTAGCTAGGTCCACATGCACACCTCAATCATCAATAATGTACTCCAGATATTGAACCTGGGTCATACCAAAAGTGCATTTTTCAAAATTGGCACACAACTTGTGTTGCCATAGGTTTTGGAGGACCTATCGAATACGGTGGAGTTGCTCTTCCCAACTCTGATTGAAGATCAAATTTCATCCAAATACAACACCATGAATGAGTTGGCGAAGGGTCACAAGATGTCTTACACCATCCTCATGAAGGTTATTGGGGCATTTGTTAACCTGAAATCCACGATCAACCATTTGAAAAGGCCCTCCTTGGATTTGAGGGTAGTCTTCCACATATCGGAGGGTTCAATGGGTACCTAGTGGTAACTGAACTTCAAGTAAATCTTGCTGAAATATTTGTTCCCCTTAAGTTAGTCCAGAAGGTCATCAATTTGTGGGATTGGATAACTATTCCATACTGTGATCTTGTTCAGCACCCGATAGTCAATATAGAGTCTCCAAGTCCCATCCTTCTTTTGTACCAACACGATCAGGCTCCCATAGGGTGATGAACTTGGCTTGAAGTGCCCTTTCTGTAAAAGTTCCTGAATTTTCCTCTTGATTTCATCATTCTTTAGAACATAATGTAGATATATCAATCCATTAGGTAGTGGCGTGCCTAGGGTCAGATTGATGGAGTGCTTGACCTAACAGTGTAGAGGTACCACTATAAGTGAGGTGAAAGTGTCCCTGTACTCCTCCACAAACTTTTCCATCTATTGTTGTTGAGGGAAGGAGCCCTTTATGGAGGCCACGGCCACAATCTTCTTCTTTCCCTGAGGGTGAATCATAAGGAAAAAGAATTTCCCGGTCTGGGAAATGATCTTATTGCATTGCTTTCTAGTGATTAAAAAAATGGTGGTAGGCACAGCTACCTTCGGTATCTTGTGCAACTTATCACCCAAAGTAATAATAACAGTGTGAGGCCTAGACTCATACACAACATATCACTTCAACAAGTATGGTTGACCTAATAATACATCACAAACTTTAAGTTAACGCAGAGATCTCACCCTTGGTTAAGCCACCCAATGGTGTACGACTGTAGGTTTGGTGTGGTTGGTAGGCCCAACTGCTTCATGACCTCTGCTGAAATGAGGCTCTTTTGGCTCCCACTTTCGAAATGGAATTTGAACCCTTCACCCACATCTATGAGTGGAAGATTCGCTCCCCCTCCTCTGGATCTTCGGGCTCATCCTTCTAGATCTTAGTGGTGGCAACGATGGCACTAGGCTCCACATTGATAATATTCTTCCCTTTGTCACTCCCATTATCATTTTTTGACTCAAAGTTAGAACATGCATCTAATTCAAAAGCCTTAAGCTTGGCCACCAATGACTTCTTGGCTCGGCACTCACTAGTGTTGTGAGTGGGGCTCTTATGGAACTCACACCTTTTGCCTGTGTCCTTCTTTATCTCCGTGGTTTTTTTCTTTTCTTGTGGCTTCGACGGGTTGTCCTGGGTCACCTTGCCAAGACTTTTTCCTTTGTTCTGCAGCTTGGGGGTACCTTTCCCTTGCTTTGGATTTGCAAATCCAATGTCTCACTTCTTATATTTAAATTTATACTCGACCTTGACAGCGTATCGATAGGCGATGCAAAGCAAGGAGATATCCAAGAACTTTGTTTTGTTCTAGATGTACTTATGTAGACAGCCGCGATACTTGAGTACCAAATTCTACTCAGAAACCTTGATACCCAACTTCATATGAAGGGTATGGAAAACATTTGTGAATTGCAACACATCTTGATCCCTTCCCTGCCACAGTGTGATCCACTTTATGTATTTATCTTCATAGTTCCCGACAAGGTAATATTGTTCCTTGATGGCATCTCAGAAAAAATTCCAAGTGGGTGTGGCTAAAAAGAGTGAGGCTTCCCTCTTGTCCTTTCGTTCACAGTGGGTTTCCCACTAGTCCTTGACATGTGGGGCAGCTTTGAGAAGTGCTAAAGTAATTTTTTCCCGATTGGAAAAGTCATGAACTGAAAAATATCCTTCCAACATATTTAACCATCTATCTATCACATTTTCATCTATATGGACTTCAAATATGGGAATATCAAAGTTAACTTGTACCTTAAAAGGAGTGGTGCTTCCAACGTGGTTATTCAATGAAGATGCATCACCTGTGGGTAGCCGCCGAAGGATCTGGGCAAAGTTATCCATCATCGTGTTCCTCTGTCACTCAAGGGATTCCTCGAGAAACATTTTGAAAGGATCTCCTTCCCCCTCATTTTTCTTTTCTTCCACCATGGGAGGGCATCAGGGTTTATGAGGTTGGTCTTGCAAAGGTTCAACCAGTTTGATCCCTAACTCTTTATACCCTGACCTCATTGGGGGCATGCAAATAAAAACAAAGAAAGAGTAAATCACTTTGATACCATTGATCTAGACTTATGCAGGAATGCAACAAAATAAAAAGATACACATATACACGGAGTTGCAACATAAATAAAACTTCATTTCATTAATATCAAATAATTGAAATATGTTTACATATAAAAATGAAAATAAGCTAGCTCGGGCAATGGTAGCGTATCTCTGAGAAGAGATGTGGTGGCTACATTCCTCTGAAATGTGTTACAATGAGGCTCAAACACTTATTTATTATTTAGAAACAATGGAAAACCATAAACATCCAAAAACCTAACCCTAGGAGATGAAGCTCCAAAACTATGGGCCTTGTTTGGCTAAATTGGTACATCAATTTCCGGGGTCGTAACTTTGGCATACGATCTTCATTTGACATGCACAATACCTTGTTAGAAATATCTATCTGAGGACTACAGATTTTAACTGCAAACATGATTCAAAGACTCATGGTTTCCTTCTTTCCAAAAAAACATCGTGTAGGGCCTCAAAATGGCTTCGAAAGTTCAAGACCCAAAAAACTACCAAAAATAGTAAATTATGCTACAATTAAGGAAACTAAAAAACTAAAAGAAACAATGGTGGGGGTCCAAGTGGAATAGGATGGTGGCTGCCAATATCCACCTGAATCAAGGAGCATCATATTAGCAGGATCACTTCTTCAAAGCTATAAGGATGGATTTCTATGGACTAAGACTTGAGTATGCTCTTGAGGGAAGCTCAAACTATGTTGCTTGGAAGGACCACATGGAGTAAGTGTTGGAAGATAATGGATTGAAGGAATTCATCAATAATGATATCATAAAACCAGAAATAGTTGACGCTCAAGATCTAGCATAATGGAAGAAGTGTGTAGCCTAGGCGAGGAGAATCATATTGAGGGAGTACGGGACCACATTGTCTCAATTCTCCATAGGAAGGAGACTATATATGCAATCTGGCAAGCACTGACAGATTTTTTCTAGAATAGTAGTGACTACAGGAATTTGGCGATCAAGGATCAACTTCAAAATATCAAGATGCAAAAGAAGGAGACTATTATGCAGTACCTAAGCAGGTTCACACAATGTCGTGATGAACTTGGTTAAGTTTGTGTTACTATTGCAGAAGATTATTTGGTAAGTCTAGCCCTTTTAGGCCTTTCTTAGAGTTTGGACAAATACCAAGATTCAATGAATGGGAGGGATAAACTACCAAATTGAGAGTGCTTATGGTCTCACTTGGTACAAGAGGAAATTAGGCAGAATACCAGAGATGAGACCTCATCCAAAGAAGAGGAAGAGGAATTTACAGTAGTCAATAAAGGAATGAAGGCCAAGGGGAAGAAGTCCCAAGGTGAGGCTAATTCCATCCAAGAGGGAAAGAATAAATACTTCTCTAAAATCAAGTGTTTCAATTGTCATGAATTCAAGAACTACACCATGAAGTGTCCACCCAAGAAGGAAAGCAAGAAGGGGCTTACAATAGCAGCAATAGGTGAAGGTTAAGCTTCACAATTTGAGATTGGCTTCACTCTCATTACATGCATGGTGAGCACAATGATGGGGAGTGTGTGGTACCTAGATAGTGGTGCCTTTTTCCACATTACATGGAATAGAGAATTTTTCAGTGATTTGGAGGAGAAATATCTCGATATGCACACCAAGATGGGAGATGATGGAAGGTACAACGTGACCAAGATTGGTAAAGTCAAATTTTAGAGGGAGTCGAGCTCTGCTCTCAAAATAAAGGGCGTCATGTTCATTTCAAGACTAAAAAAAAATCTCATCTCTATTGCAGTTTTCAAAGATCGTGGTTACGATGTGATCTTCAACAAAGGGAAAGAATTCTTGAGACACATATCCATAGGGCAGTTGAAACATATCAGTTCTCTAGTCAAGAACCTGTATGTACTTGAGGTATAAGATGCATGCAAAGCCTTGAGGAGCAAGGCAGATTATAGAGATATGGTGGTTGAGAGGGAGCATATTAGACCTCTCAACATGGAATCTCAGAAGAAGCCTCAAGAAGTTTTGGAGCAACCACAAATGGAGAGGCAGAGAGGAGGAAGTGTGGAGGCATCTACTAAAGCAAAGACATCCAATAAGGGGACAATTTGAGCTAAGTGGGCATATGGAGCACATGCAACTATACCTACAAGTGCTAGGTGGAGTGATGTAGATCCTTAGTCAAAGTGTTGCAACAATTTGGGTAGGGTAAATTAAGGAATTCTCCTCATTGATCATTACCTTACTATAGGGGCCCATAGATAGAGAGGGGCAAGGCTCTTTTCCCACAATTTCGTGGCAAAATACCCTCTTTGGGTAGGGTAAATTAAGGAATTCTCCTCATTGATCATTACCTTACTATAGGGGCCCATAGATAGAGAGGGGCAAGGCTCTTTTCCCACAATTTCGTGGCAAAATACTACAATGCTCTTTTTCTTGAAATGTGCCAAGAAATCCAAGATCTTGAGATTAAATTTGGGTAAGAAATGCATTCTATGTTTTATTCTAAGCTGCTTGAGGATTTGGTAGGTTGGGTGTCAGATCCTAGGCATGGTAGGGGTAGGAAAAAGTAGTACCTAAACTTAATGAAACTTCGTTGGCAAATGAAGACATCGGTGGGCTTGGTTCTGAGGGGTAAATAGGTGGAGAAGTACAACAATTTCACCTCTCTAGAGGATGCTAAAAGAATGTTGAGAAATCTGACGTTCTACATGGATAAATATAATGCATGTCTCGTGCATGTGGAGAGCCATGTTCTCTTCAAATATTATGGCAAGAACACAAGGGATACCCTTGGATCAAGTGCAGGGGTTCCGATAATTGTGTCATCTTCATACAATGATTAATGATCTAGGGTGGTGGGTGGCGATTTATGGCTTTCTCATGACACTTTTAGTTTTTAGCTCTACTAGGCCCCTATATGACCTTTTAGTCTATAGATTATGATGACATATCAAAGTCGTGGCCATGTGTTTTTGTGTTGGTTGCATTTTTCCTCTTTTGTCTCTAGAGTATTTTGTCTTTTATGGTGTTCAAAATGACAGTCATTATTTGGCTAATGCAATTTGTGGAGGCAGTCTTCTTGTTCGTGGGCTGATAATGGTGTTTCACTTATAGTGGGATGGTGGCTTCAATGTAGCCTTATGGGGTCTTCTATCGTGGTTCATGGGATGTTTCCTTTTGTATTCAAAGGAGATTTTTGGTGTGGTCTTGTTTTGATGCGTCGATGTAGCTTTTAATTAGGCTTTAACATATATTTTGTTTACAAAGGGGTCCAAGCCTTGCAAGGCTCTTATGTACTAATTTGTTTTCTATGTAATGCTCAGTGGCTCGTATAGGAAATAGAGATTGAGGGTTGAGTCTTAGTGCTCCCTTTGTGTGCCTAGTGTTATTTATGTAATCTAGTTTTCTTAAATAATATAAAGCTTTGAAATTCACCAAAAAAAAAAAAAAAAATTAGCATTAAATGTGTCATGAAGAAAGTGTGTTGATGTTTATTGGTGTTTATTGACCATTTAATTTATATCATTGCACTAGTTAATAATATAGTTATATAAATTAACTGGATAGTAAATACGGATAGGCATTAATCCACAATTGACATCAAGACACTTAACTCATGATACATCTCACACTACAAGAAAAAAAAAAAATTACTAGATTATAAATGCATTAAAATATCAAATATATATAAAATAATAATAAAAGACTATAAAAAATTAATAAAAATAATAAACCCATTCAATTCAATTTATTATATTGTAATTTGTTTTATTAATAAATAAAAAACGAATTCTTATAGAATATATTATAATAATATATATTAATTAAATTAATTAACTTTTATATGTTAGTATTAATGTTTTGAAACATATAAATTACTAAATAAATAAATGTTTAATAAATTAATTATAATATATGAAAAATAAACATTACAATAAAAAAAGTAGTTATGAGTATTTTATTTCTTTCTAATCAAATGTCATATGTACACACTAAAAATAAATTGGTAAAAATATAAAACATGTTCTACATAGTAAAATTCAAGCTTATAATTGTATATATATATATATATATATGAAGCGAGTAGTTTTTTATATTAAAACAACTAAATAAAAAGCCAATGCCATTACATTTATGAATTGCTCTTCTTCATTAGCATTCAAACATTGTTCTGAAAACACTCTATTTCTACCTTGCCTGATTTTTACTAATATTCTAGTTGCCCTCATATATTTCACATAACTCTTTTACTTGGCCAAATAAATTACTCCAAAATAAATATAAATAGAACGAATCTATTTTATTGAAAAATAATTAAGAAATTCAACAAATTATGACATTAAATCAATATTTTAAGTGTAACATTCAATTATATTTCTAATCCACCTATTCTTTTATGTATAAGATTATTATAATATTTCACATTTCATTAAATAGCCTTACTCTTTGTTTTATTATTAATAAATTTCAATTTTATTATTCTGTGTTTTATTAGTATTGTTGAGCCTCAAAACTGCACTCATTTACCCATCCTCCCAACAGCCTTTTCCTACTCATTTCCTTCTTTTGTCATCATTTTCTTCATCAACTTGTTCAATTCATTGCATTATAAGACTTTTTAACATGATTTGCTAATTGTGCTAATGATTGACTCTTGGTTTAGATTTTTGGTTCAAGTGCTGCAATTCCGCAGCTAATATAGGATTTCCACAGCCGGTCTCTGATTCCGCAGTCGATCCCAGATTCCGCGGCCATTTTATTGTTTGCTATGATCCAGGTGTCCTTCAGAGAAAAGAGCCACATGGGCAAGTTCGTATGACCGTGTACATGGTGCGTGTGCTGTTAGCTCAGCCAAACTGGTCGTCTACACCCCCGGTCAACGTGGAGGTAGCTCTGGTCAAATGGCAAGGTTGCAAATGGTGGCACGGCTCTGCGTGTTCAGTTGGAGCACGTAAGTCACAGCTGGCTTCTTCTTCAGCCACGAAGACTGCAGGGGACAAGAATCCAACATCGGATTTATTAAACCATGATGACCGTTCCCTAGATCCGTGCACGGTGTTGCTGAACGTGTCTTTTTCCTAGCTGTTAGTTAGCCTAGTTTACGCACAGAACAGTTGATGTTCTTGCTATAAATAAAGTGTCTCTATACGCTAATTAGTTAGCTTTTGAAGTTAATCTTTTGCTGCTGTAAAACTTTGTTTAAAGACTCTTTTATCAAGCGTTTACGCTCTCCACTGTGTTTTACTATGAGTTGATTTAATTCAAAGAAGACAGTTTTGTTTCTATCTGCGTAGTTGATCTTTTAATTGGTTGAAGTGGATGGAGGGCCCCTGTCTACTACAACCATTGTATAGTAGCCTTTGAATTTACTTTCCTGCATTTCTTTTTCTTTAATTTATCATGTATATTAATGTACAGTTTTGAGTTATGCTGCTTTACATTTCTGTACTTTTCACGACTGATTAGTGTGTTTTTACAGCTTTGATTAGGAGCCCGGGACAGTGTGCTTTTACTTCTTTTTAACGCTAGTGGCATCTGAAGTTGTCTTATCCAAACTGCTGACTTTCGTTCTGATTTTTATTGGTTTCCTTGCTTAGTTAGTTCCTTACTTAGTTTACTTTATCAAGCTTTGTCAAGTTGCTAATCTCTTGATGGTTCTGTTTATCATAATTCACTAACTTTTATGGGACCAAAACACCATTTAATTGCAGCTTGGTTTATTTAGTTTTAGACTCATATTGCTAATTCACTCCTAACTCTTTTTACATGATCAATTCAGCTAAAGGCATAATGTTAAGAGAGAATTAAGTAGTGTGATTTGTCACTTAATTTTTGCATTGCTTTAGATTCAATAGAAAGGTTAGAGTAGTGTTCTTGCTTTCAGTAGAGTTAATATAGATATCATTTTTATTCTTATCAGTAGTAAAGGTATTGGACTAATGCCATTGGTCTTTTGTTTGATGCTTTACTTGCATTCAAAGATTTAATTCTATTTCAAGTTATTGTTCAAGTTTTCTCTTTTAAATCCAAGAAGAATTTTAGAAACCACCAAATACACACACATTCACTCACTTGTTTATAACTTCATCACATCACATTAGGAAGATAAGTCAGACATAAACTAAAAACGACAAAAAGAACTAGGAAAGGCTGCTTAAGTATATAT
>APFE030294638.1:18903-130062 GCA_000404065.3 Pinus taeda | reverse complement strand
CTTAAGTATATATTGTACACTTCACTTCATCAGCTTACGAGCCCCGGGTTGACAATTTATGATAGCAATTCAGACAACACTAAATTGACCAAACAAGTATTATTATAAATTTGGCATTTATTTACATTAATATATGATAATTGATAAATTATAAATTCATATTAAATGCTTTATTCTTTTTTGGTCAAGTAAGAATGGATCTTTCTATTAATCGAAACAAGTGCATTACATATTTTACAAGGTAAAAGAAACTTCCTTATGTTTACCAAAAAATGGTCCGCATGACATATCTAAAGCAGAGTTGGCTTTAAACCTTTAAAACTCAGAACCATCCCCCTGTCGGGAGAAATAGCTAACACAGGTAATACACAAAAACCCAACCCACAACCCATAAGGTCAGATTTCAAAATTATTACATTCGTTACCATAAAAAATGATAGGTTTGCATTCCCGATATGGCACCCTGACAACTAAATCAATGATCAATGCCTAATGTTGAATTGAAAATTGTCAACCCTCCACCATTGATCTACCCTTCGTGGATCCAACAATCCACACAGATTTTGGGCGGATAATTAGCTCGAGGAATAGTTGCACGAAAAGAGGTATCCTCTTTTCTCCTCGCTACTACGTGTCACTTGAAGAGTGGAATCAGAGACCTTCCTCGCAATATTGGTTACCACTTATACCCTTTCTAAAATACCACTTGTGGTACGAGAAACCACTTCCTCGCGAATTAACTTATGCGCTCTTCTGCCGAGCGAGGACCGTAGATCTAACCCATCGGACGCTTCCCAATGCTTCCTCCCTACGCCGTTAATCTTTTTCTTTTCAATGGATTTACTCTTAAACCTCAGTTTCTCTGCTTTTCGCTGAATCAATTTGTCGCCATTACTCCACACAGTGATCAATGAGATGACAAAGTTGCAGCACTTCCAGAATCGGTCCTCACGCCACTGTATCCTTGGTCTTCCTCCACTGATCTCAACCTTTCCCAATATTAAATACTTTATTCATAATTTAAAAGTTATTTAATTTATATTATAATATTATTTTATATATTTAATTTCTTTTATACTCCATTTAAATTTTTATTATTATTATATTTTAACATAATGTAATGTATTAAGAAATATTATGAATATACAAATGTATTTGAATGCGTTACATTATTTTGAACATTATAATAAATATAATTATTTTTAATTATTATATTTTGAAGTAATGTAGCAAAAAATATATATATATATATAATATTTATTTAAAAATGTATTTGAATTATTTAATTTAAAATATTTCAATTTAAATGGTATATTTTGTTAGTATATATAGTATTAAATGTTTTATTAGTAAGATGAATTACATTTGGTTCGATATAAATAAATAAATAAATAAATTCTTATATAATTTTTATCAAAAGATTAATTAGCATAAAGTTATGATCACAGAAACCTAAATTTAAAACATCGAAACTTTCACAAGAATAAAATATAATATTCAATATAATATTTATTAGAATATATATCATGATTATACTAAATTATATAAAAATTTTAATATTATTTACTAATTTTAGTGAATAATATATTTAGCATAAAATGATTTTATGATATATATTGGATATATATGTTTTTAAGTTATTTAAAATTAAACAATATATTTTTATGGTGCATATAACATTAGTAATTTATTAAATAATTGGCATTTTATTTCAATTGCAAAGTCTAACAATATTCAACAATGCCTTAAATAATAATAGTGAGGCATTTTTATTCCAATTGCAAATTCTAAAAATATTCCAGAATGCCATAACAACATAGAATGCCAATTTACCTAACTATTGTTTATAATATTCCAGGATATTCCCAAAATCTAGCATGAAAATAAGTTCAACAATTGGGTGACTAATAAGTATTTAAACTTTATAAAAGTATTAGTTCTAAGGGAGGAAGGTGGTAATTAGAGAAAAATCATAGTCTAGATTAGAACTAGACGATGTCAGCACTAGACCAAAAGCTTTATAAAGAATCAAAAATTCAATGTCAAATAACTTGAAATTGTACTTACCATCATGTTTGGAATTGCCACTTCTATATGATGCCATGAAACATCTCCTGCATAGCACATTGTCTTGCTCTACCACCCGTTTTTCATCATATGCATGATGTATTTCATATTTCAGTATTGCGTAATTATGTTCATGATCCTTCCCACATTTTAGATTGGCATTAATTATAGGTAACAAATGATGGGGCTCTAAAGGCAGATCCAGTTCGCATTTTAGACCATCGAACTTGATAGCTCAGACGTCGCATGGTGGACCAAGTAAAGGTCCAATGGGACCTGTATAGTCCTAGTTCTTCCACTTGGGAGGATGCATCTTCTATGTGTCTTGAGTTTCACTTTTTGTTTGATCAAACTTTAGACCAAGTTTTCTCCAAGAGGGGGAGTATGTAGCATCCCATTTTTCCTAGCACAATTTTGTGACCTCCATTGAGGGTGGTTTTTTGGCGGATTATATATGACAAACTTATATGTTTCGGACTTGGATCAATCACTTGATTGAGGAATACTATTATATATATTATATACATAGTTATATTTCCTCTTATGTGTGATTATGTGTATCATATCTACGTTGATTTACATATCATTTTGTTTTATATCTAGCTTATAATGATATATGAATGGAAGCTACTATGTGGAGTAGTTAACGAACCATAATCTTGTTGATGATTTATGATGTATTATGATGTATATAATTATAAATGCTCGATCTTGTATTTAGTAGGATTTGGCAGGGAACTTAGTTACTACCAAAAAGGATGTCTGGATGACTATGGAGGTCATGTATACATTTGGGTAAAATGTGATTGAATTAAATTCATTATGAATTTTATTGATGCTTTTAATCTATGAGGTTATGATGCGCAGGTTTGGGGAAACAAGGCCTTACCAATGGATCATCAGATGCATATGAGCTCACAACCAATACCTTGAGGAAAACCATGTAGCTTCAAAGAGGAATAAATGAGAATCAATGGGAAATATTAGGGCGTAGAGTCCTAACTTTTAAAAGATCAAGGCGTGGATTCTTGGATCTTTGGAATAGAGCAAGGCATGGAATCTTGATTCTACTAGGATGTGGAGTCCAAAGTACAAGGTAAGGGTGCAGAGTCCTAGCAAGCCAGGAGAGGTGCACAATAGGGGTGTGGAATCCCTATTCTCTGACTTAAAAACACCACTTAAGGGCTTACATCAACCAGGTGAATTAATATAAGTTAGACTTTGTTGGAATTATGATGCATGTGTTGTACTTGATGGCAACCCTCTCATAGAAGATCACCTCACGTACATATAACTAGATGAATCTACAGAAGAGAAATTAGATGTGACTGAATGGATGGGATGCAGGACAACTCAAAGGAATCAGATGATAGTTCTAAGTGTGACAAGTTAGCTTTGCCATCAAGTCCAAAGGGGGAGTTTGTTGGCATTATGAGATAAGTGTTGTCCTTGATGGAAAACCACACAGATGACAAATCATAGTGTAGAAGGTCAGCAACAAGGAAAATATGATCAAACTATAAGAAGAAGAGAAAATAGATATACGCAGATTCATTGTTACCGAGCCGCATATACACGCGGGTTAGACTTTACCAAGTCGCGTATGTGTATGCACGCACTTTCATGTGAGGAAAAGCATGTATATGTTGGATAACTTACCTTTGGTCCGTGGCAGTTAGTCCTTGGTACTTGAACCTATGGTGTTGGACCATGGTACCTCAACAGATGTGTTGATCCCTAGTATTGGGTGCATGGTATTGGTTTGTTATGGTTTTGGACCATGGTATTGAGCAAGGCCTAAGACTATAAAAGGAGAAGAAGATAATTAGGCAAATGTGGGAGCAAAATACTTGAATATCTGATAAAATAAGAGATCCAGTATGCAGGATATGGGTTATGAAGCATTGTTTGATCTAAGCTAAGGAAGGGATCTCACCGGTGGATGGAGAACAAGATCTAAGGAATGATCGGGATCAAATGGTTTGAAATGAAATATCTCTATATGGTTGATTATGCTTGTTGTAGATCTGGATACTAACACATGTAATGTTCTGAACTGGGTATAAATTAAGTTTGAGATAGCTGCAAGTCTTGATTGAATATTTATAGATCTGTACGCGGGTTGGCTTTGGTAAAAGCACGTATGTACGCGAGTTTGGTTTGTACAAGTAGCGTACACCATTTAAGCTGTGATTTTTGATGATACAGTTGGTTCTAAATATTGTTGCAGAGTTCAGTGTTCTGCTCTGTGTTCTGGTGACTATTTTTGTTGACAAGGTTTCAGTATTGGGTGTTGATGTTGCTAAGTGTTTGTGAGCTTTAATGATATTGATGGGTCCAGTATGAAAATTGGATGAAATGTGGCCTCCAAATTGTAGTATTGTGCTTCAGCGTATCCAGTCTGAAAATTGATGAAACGTGGTACCTGGAGGAAGAGAAGGTTGTAGCTTTCTGTAGGCTAGCACCTACGTACTAGTATCTTGGCTAGTGCAAGAGCTAAAGGGGGTTGTAGCTCCCTTCCAGGAGAAGCTGGAAAATGAGAGAGAGTTGTATCTCTCTGCAGGTTGCAGCCTGCATACTGGTAAAGGATTGCACCAGTACATTGTAAACAGAAGTTTCTAATTAAATAAAGATAAAGATGAATTGCAGCAGGTGGTTTTCACCCACATTGGGTTTCCACCTTAAATCATGGTGTTCATGTGTGCTTCTTGTGTGTGTTGATTTGTTCTGTTTACTACTTCTGTTTACTGTTCATATGGTCAATGAAGTTATGAATCATTATCTAAAGATCAACATGTAATGGATTATCTGAATCATAAATAAACTAGATATACGCTAGTTGCTTTAGACACAGTCACGTGTACACGCGGGTTCGCTTAACTGAAGTAGCATATATGTATCTAAGTATGAAAATGAAAATGTTTTACTGATTTGATAATACTGATTCACCCCCTCCCCCTCTCAGTATTATTTCCAACAATTGGTATTAGAGCAGGTCCTTTGGTAGAAGCTTGACCGCTTGAAGGAGATCCATGGAATGATGGGAAAGAAGCTTAAGAAGAAAGCACTGAAGAAGAAGAAGACATATCAGAAGAACTATGATAGTAGGAGAATCGATTGGGGTCTAGGTATAAGAAGCTCTTCAGATTCAGATTCAGAATCACTTCAGAATGAAGATGAACTATCAGGTATGAATTTGCTATCCTCTGATGTTCCAGCTATCTTTCCATATGGAAGAGATGAAAGTGATAGCAAAACAAATGAATTTTCTCTTATGGGTGAACAAGAAAGATATCAAATAGAGGCAGAATTTAAAAGGCTGACAGACAAAATTAGAGATCAACAAGATCTATTGAACAAAAGGGAATCTGACTCCAAAGAAGAAGCTACCAAACTGAAAGCTAATCTAGATTTATTCAAGGCCAAATATCTAAATTTGCTAAAAGACCAACAAGAGGAAGAAAGCAAGATAAGGAAGTTTTTCAAGGACAAAAATCAAAAGTTGCTTGATGAAGTAACATCTCTAAGAAAAGAAGTCAATGAAAAGAACACAACAATCAAGAATCTCAGAAATAGATCCAGTGATTATGAAAGTCTTGAAGCTACGACCCTCTCACTAAAGAAAGAACTTGAAGAAGCTAAGAAGCAGAATAAAGATCTACTCCAAGGTATTGAAAAACAAGAAAACGAAGTTATCAGTTTAAAAGCACAACTGGACTGTGTCTCCAGAGTTCGTCAAATGCTGTAGGATGTGAATGAAGAACAAGAAAAGGAGATTCTCAATCTAAGACGTCAGTTCAAAGAAGAAAGAAATGCTGGAGAAAAAGTGAAGAAGCAGTATCTTGAAAAAGAAGAGCAACATCAAGTTGAGGTAAATATCTTGAAAGGTAAATTAGAAGAAAAGGATAAACTATTACGATTTCAAGATAGTACTAAAGTCTTGGATGATATTCTTAGTAGTCAAAGGTCGCCTGCTATAAAGACTGGACTTGGTTTTCATGAATTTGTTGAAGGTGAATCTAGTTCACAAGGTGAAGCAAGGAACTCTAAAGAGAAATTTAAAATGATCAACAAGGAGATGAGAGGTCAAACCCATCAACAATCAAGAAAAGAGATTCTTCAAAGAAAACCTTTTACTCCTCCTATGAATAATGTTGAATGTTATGTATGTCATAATCTTGGACATGTTGCAGCCAGATGCAGAAGAAGAAGGGTTCAAGACCATCATGCAGAAAGATCATCACATTCAAGGTACTTTAATGGATATTGTTTTGCTTGCAATATGTATGGTCACAAAGTTGTTGATTGCTACGGGAGGAATATGAAACATATGAGATGTTATGCATATATAGCAAAGGAATGCATGGAGAAGATTCGGGAACCACACCAAAAGGAGAAAACATCAACATGATTGAAGGTATGGAAGAAGAAGGAAGTTCAGTCAGAAAGATGTGGCATAGCACATGATACTCAGCACAACACATACATAACAGACTCAGGGGGAGCTGAAAGTGTTAATCTTCAGTGTCCTAAATCTCATACACAATTTTCATAAAGGGAAGTTGCGTATATACGCGAGTTATACACTACAAAGTTGCGTATATGTCAGTCTAAAGGAAAGCAATGGGGATAGACTCAGAAAAGGGGTCTGATATGTTTCAGTCCATTATTTGCTCTATCGGTTAATAGTTACAGTCTACTGAGGATGTGTGGAAATGTTTTGATACGTGTGAGAGGTTTAGAAGTATCTGATCCTAACTTGATGATGATGATGTCTTGATACTTGTTGCGGATATATGCATGATCAGATCTAACAGTAAAAAGATGGCACTTGTTGAGGGGGAGCACATGCCTTTAACAAAGCATTGTTGGCATTATGGTTAATAGTCATTGATGATGATACTTATATGGCTAAATAATATATCTTGCTATGATGTGGTTATGAGTTGTACATGATAAAATCTCATATGATTCTTGGGGTTACATAGTTGATGTTCAGATCATATTTGTGGATTGATGGTGCATATATGATGCTTACATGATAAGGAGAAGTACAAAGCTTGAATACACAATGTCATCACTTGATGATGAAGTCTCTCATATGCTCCTGTCATCATATGCATGAAGATCATATAATACAGTTATGATGCAGGATTCCTATGATACTTGGTGATCATATGGATGAGGATTGTTGATGTTGATGATATAAAGAAGCCTTGATCCTGAGCTCTAGATACATAGTGTTGAATGCATGGAGATTGATGAATTCCTACCTATATGATGATAGGTTGATTCTCACATATGTTGATTGATGGTTATCAGATGAGGGATATTCCCGTGTAATGTTACATGGATGGTCATGCAGATCTTGATGATGATGACTATGGTGTTTTTCACATATGATATAATGTGAATGATTTATGATGTTGTTCAAAAGGATGAATTGGTTTCTATATGCAGACATACCTTGGTACAGGACATTTGCAGGTCGCTGATCTGGAAATAGTTGTACGCGAGTTTAATAAAGAGTATACACGTATATACGCTTGTTTCTGTGGATACAGTTGCGTATATGATAGTTTGAATGAAATCAGTGAGCCAGACTCAAGGTGAGAAGAGTCTGATATGGGGATGACAGAAACCATCTGGCACAGCTGTAGGGGGAGCATATAATCTTCTAATAATGCATTGTTGGCGTTATCTTAGAAGCTTTTGGTTCTAGTTCATAGTTTTTATTGATTTTAGGTAGATCAAGTACAGAAGGAGAACAGAAGGAAATCTTGGTTGCTGATCTGAATAGTGATTGACAGTTGCTGCTGCTATCAGTTGTTGGTGACTTTCATAAGTCTTGCTTTAAATATGTCATCTCTATGTCATGTATCTTTTTCTTATATGGTGTCAAGGTCATGTAACGGCCTATGTTGGTTTCCCCACTATGCCTGGGATGGATGATGTAACGTTCTTGCTTTATCATGTATAAACTTTTGATGTATCCCCACTTGGTTGGGTAGATGAGTCAAGTCCCACTTGGATGGGAGATGGATGTATGTATGAGTATTTGGTGCTAGGAAGGTCTTGTATGATGTATAGAGCCATGTTCTTCTTATAGAACACCTTTTGCAGACCTTGCTTACAGTCAGGGGGAGCATGAACAACACTCTTCAGCATGTATTCGGGGGAGCATGGACAGATTGGTACACCTTGGCATATACAAAGGGGGAGCTCATTCAGAGATTTTAGCAGGTACTCAGGGTGAGTATGGACAGCGGAATGTTTATCAAGGAAAGAGAATATCTTGGTCTGCCCTTTGCCCTTGATGTCAAAGGGGGAGAGTGATTTGGTGTTGTTGCCATCAAGTCTAAAGGGGGAGATTGTTAGCATTATGATGCATGTGTTGTACTTGATGGCAACCCTCTCATAGAAGATCATCTCACGTACATATAACTAGATGAATCTACAGAAGAGAAATCAGATGTGACTGAATGCATGGGATGCAGGACAACTCAAAGGAATCAGATGATAGTTCTAAGTGTGACAAGTTAGATTTGCCATCAAGTCCAAAGGGGCAGATTGTTGGCATTATGAGATAAGTGTTGTCCTTGATAGAAAACCACACAGATGAAAAATCATAGTGCAGAAGGTCAACAACAAGGAATTGATGAACAAACTATAAGAAGAAGAGAAAATACATATACGCAGGTTCATTATGACCGAGTCGCGTATACACGCGAGTTAGACTTTACCAAGTCGCGTATGCGTATGCATGCACTTTCATGTGAGGAAAAGTGCGTATATGTTGGATAACTTACCTTTGGTCCATGGCAGTTAGTCCTTGGTACTTGAACCTATGGTGTTGGACCATGGTACCTCGTCAGATGTGTTGATCCCTAGTATTGGGTGCATGGTATTGGTTTGTTATGGTTTTGGACCATGGTATTGAGCAAGGACTAAGACTATAAAAGGAGAAGAAGATCATTAGGCAAATGTGGGAGCGAAATACTTGAATATCTGATAAAATAAGAGATCCAGTATGCAGGATATGGGTTATGAAGCATTGTTTGATCTAAGCTAAGGAAGGGATCTCATCGTTGGATGGAGAACAAGATCTAAGGAAAGATCAGCATCAAATGGTTTGAAATGAACTATCTCTATATGGTTGATTATGCTTGTTCTAGATCTGGATACTGACACATGTAATGTTCTGAACTGGGTATAACTTAAGTTTGAGATAGTTGCAAGTCTTGATTGAATATTTATAGATCTGTACACGGGTTGGCTTTGGTAAAAGCGCGTATGTACGTGGGTTTGGTTTGTACAAGTAGCGTACACCATTTAAGCTGTGATTTTTTATGATACAGTTGGTTCTGAATATTATTGCAGAGTTCAGTGTTCTCCTCTGTGTTCTCGTGACTGTTTTTGTTGACAGGGTTTCAGTATTGGGTGTTGATGTTGCTAAGTGTTTGTGAGCTTCAATGATATTGATGGGTCCAGTATGAAAATTGGATGAAATGTGGCCTCCAGATTGTAGTATTGTGCTTCAGTGTATCCAGTCTAAAAATTGATGAAACGTGGTACCTGGAGGAAGAGAAGGTTGTAGCCTTCTGTAGGCCAGCACCTATGTACTAGTATCTTGGCTAGTTCAAGAGCTAAAGGGGGTTGTAGGTCCCTTCCAGGAGAAGCTGGAAAACGAGAGAGAGTTGTAGCTCTCTGCAGGTTGCAGCCTGCGTACTGGTAAAGGACTGCACCAGTACATTGTAAACAAAAGTTTCTAATTAAAGAAAGATAGAGACGAATTGCAGCAGGTGGTTTTCACCCATATTGGGTTTCCACCTTAAATCATGGTGTTCATGTGTGCTTCTTGTGTGTGTTGATTTGTTCTGTTTACTACTTCTGTTTACTTTTCATATGGTCAATGAAGTTATGAATCATTATCTAAAGATCAACATGTAATGGATTATCTGAATCATAAATAAACTAGATATACGCTAGTTGCTTTAGACATAGTCGCGTGTACACGTGGGTTCGCTTAACTGAAGTAGCATATATGTATCTAAGTATGAAAATGAAAAAGTTTTACTGATTTGATAATATTGATTCACACCCCCCCCCCCTCTCAGTATTATTTCCAACAGACTTTAAGTTGAATTAAATCCAATTTACCCACAATAGAAGATTATTAAAAATAAATATAATTTTAATGCAAAATATTAGTTATCTACTTTTTAAAAATAAATAATAAGAAAAATCCTTAAATAGACACATGGGTGGTGAATATTACATAATTTAGGTACCTAAATAAAATAAGATAAAATGGGAAAATTTTAAGAGGTTCCACCTTAGAGGGGTCATGAATAATACACTTTTTAATAAATAAAAAATTGGTTAATTTTTGCATGAAGGGGGTGAGATGTCACTCCACTCCATGCTTATACATATTGAAGGAGCTTTTTCCCCATGGGGGGCAGGGAGACCAAAAAGAATAGGGAAATGTTTCCAAGATTACTACCCAATTCCTAAATTAAAATCCTAGTAATTTATCCCAGTTGATTGAGACTAAGTGGTGTGAAAGGAAGACATGATATCTTCCTTAGTTTGCCCGACACTTCTCACTATTATTGAAGTTGGTACTATTTGTGAGCTCATAGAGCTCGAGGATTCCAAGGAAAAATGTTTCCTTTGGACATGATTGGGTGGTAAATCCGACTGGTATGTTCCATCATCAAAAAATAAGAAATATGATTAAGTATTACTGTTTATATTAACATATGTACACTTGAATATCTATGTATCTATATATATATATATATATATATATATATCTGTTTTTAATATAATAATAAATTATTTTAGATTGAAAATACGGAAAAAAAACATTATAATTCATAAAAATGGAAATAATAGAAAAAAAGGAAAGATAAAATAAAAATAAAAAAGTTATATAAAAAGGAAATAAAACTAAATACAAAAAATTAGTAACTAATAGAAATGGAAGTTATTAAATAGGGTTGAAGTTACTAATTAATCAAAATAAAGAATCTGGACTGAAATTTTTAGTTCTTTTGAACTTTAGTCATCTTGTAGTTTTATGCTTGCATGAATCTTTATTTTGACTCATCTGATTCTTATTCAAGTATTCTAAAAGTGGAATTTTAGTCTTCAAACACTTCTTACCTATCTCTACAATAAAATCTAAGTTTAACTGTTTTTTTCTTGATTATGGTAAGTTACAAGATTTAGCATAGCTTTTTCTAAATCTGGTGGATCACCAAATTTAACGAATCTGCTTAAATTTTCCTCTAATGTGTCCATGTTGTTATAATTGCTACCAGCTCATTCATGCCTTATTTATAAGCTTTAGTTGTCTATTGTATATGTCAAAAATTCCAACTTTAAGTGCCCCAGACCCATTCATGCTAAATCCTAAAAATATCACCCTAAAGCACTTAGCACTGCCAAATATTACTCCGTTGAGCCCATTGCACTATAGCCTTGAGATCTTAACAATCACTACAAACATATTTTTTTCGTTCAGTCACAATGCCACACATAATTAGGTCCTGGTGCTTAAGCTTTAACCCCCAGCCTTTATTTCCTTACGTGCTTTTGAAAATACTTTCGGGGCCGCCTTTCTAGGGTTATGTGTCATGTGGGATTGCCTCTCTCCACATGCACCCTTATCACTGATCATTAGCTCCAACTATGTATGCCATGATTTCCAGCAACTTCGTCATCCCAAAGCTGCCTCTTTTGTACCTTCTGATTTTCTTTTGGGCCCGTCCAATCAGGATTATGTGTTCTTGTGGGAAACCACATTCCACATGCCTTGTCAATAATTGTCTTTGGCTCTGCTTCATATTCTTCCATCTTCTTCCACTTGTCATGGATCCTAGTCATCCCATAGAGGCCTTAACATGCATATTTTATTTTCCTCTGTGTTGTACTATGTAACAACTCCCCCATTTATACAAGTAGTAGTTAATATTTGACATATAAATGGGGACACTTTTAAATTTTTATCCTTTGAAAATAAAATTCTAGCTCTAAAAATTTTCCTTAAATCCCTTAAAATACAACCCAAGCTTATAACCTATATTGCAAATCGCGTTTCACAACCTTTTCATGTCAAAGTTCTAAACATCTTAAAGAAACTCCCGAAATGTGATATGCGATGAGGTCCCTGCTATGACTTTTCGATCACCACACTTGAATAACATGCGATCACACTTCACAAATCAAAAATTGATAGAGCATGCCATTGTGTCACCCCTTAATAATTTGCGAAATCCGATGTTGTGATTCTCATAACCACATTTCGCATTAACTCTGAATAACATTATATGGAAACATTTGAAAGATGCGATGTGCAAATAAAGCATGAAGTATGGAGAAGTTATTGAGTTTTAATGTAATAATGAGTGGTTTTACAGAGTAATTAATGTTTAGCAGCTTGAGGAGACAAATTGACGTTTTCAAGTCATGGCTAGTTAACATTGAAATCTCATGTAAAATCTTCCCACAATTCAAAGCATTTCAAAGAACTCTCTGCCATAATTTCCCTCCATTGCCTACATTGATATATCTCTTTCATTTCAGGCAAGCTTTGAAAGAGATGTCATTGTGAAAGGTGATGCAAAAGCAGAAGAATAAGAGAATTACAAAGTCTAAGTTATCAGAAATGTTGCCTATATTCCCTGATACAGCTTACAGCACCGATGGAGGAGCAACAGTATGGGAAGTCATATACAATAGGCTTGAAGATGAGCATCCTAAAATTACTGTCATAAAGGAAATGACCAACTCAATAAAACCTTCAGGGGTCAAATTCAAAGATGTTGCTTATTCCTTCTGTTGCACAGGTAAATCCCCTCTGTGGACAGAGGCGAACCCACTAGCCTAAATGGGGTCTAGTAACAATCAAACAACGCTACCACACAGGTTCCTAATTGCAAAGTAAGGGCCAATGATGAGAGCCTACCTTGAATCCAACGCTAGTATACGTAGAAGAGTCGTCGCTTCCATTCTTTCGCTTCAGCTAGTCACAATCCTCACGATCCTCGTGAATAGACACCTGCACATGCAAAGAACAAGACAAATACAAGCATAAAATCCAAGAAATGAAACTATGTATCAGCCAGAAAGGATACAACTCAAACATCATTATAAAGACACATGAGTGGAACCATAATGATAGTCGTCTATTATTATTGATAAACAAAAGAGAATACAACCAAGTTCTGACGTCAAATCCTCCTTTGGCTGGGTGGTCGGCAACACATGCCTTGCAAAGCTTGTAGGGGATGGGGAACAAGCCTCTCTCTCCTTGATTACTTGGACATGGATCTCCTCCTTAAAGATATAGCCTTATGGGAATGAACAAGGCCTCTTGTAGCATGAGCTTAGCAATTCTCAGACTTTTGGACTTAGATTTGGGAGCTTGAAGAGTAGAATTACTAACTAGCTTGTCAAAGGGAAAATAACAAGCTTATATAGAGGTAGGAGAAGTAGATAAGACCATCCACCAGATTCATGGGATTGTCCTTATCATTAGGAAGCTTCCATGAGAGGTGGATAACTACTTCCCTCCTTGGGAGATACGAAGCCCAACTGAACTAACTCAAACTGGAATCAGTTCATGGATAGGTTAGAAGGAACCTTCGGAAGTTTGTTTGTTAAAAAATTTACCCAACTGGGTTGGCGCTAGTGCGACTCTGAGACAGAGCGCCAGCTAGCGCGCCTCTTTGGAGGATTTCCCCCATTTGCGCAAGTGATACACTATGGAACAGCGCCAATGGAGAAAGGGCTATATCTTTGGGTATTTTGCAGAAGGTGGCTTCAGGGCATATGGAGTACATACTTTAAGGGATACAATGCAGGTGTTTTCAAGTTATGTCACTTCTCACAGGTCCCGGAATAGGTTCTCCAATGTACGGGAGAAGGGGTAACAAGGACGGTGACAAAATACTGTGTAACACATAGATCGATACATGTGAATATATGCATTGATGTTGAACATACACGAAATCATCTAATTACCAGTCAATAATGGAGATCGTTAATAGATGCGAGGAAGGCCACCAATAATGGTGATGGTCTCCAAGATGCACAGTACAATCTAACGAGTGTGAAAGATATTTTTGTCGTCGAACACCCATGGAATCACTTAACCAGGAGCCAATAATAAGAACCCCTGATCAAACACAAGGCAACCTGCCACTAATGTCTACAAGTACCAAGGCACTTAATGTGTTTCTGGGTTGTCTTCCTAGATAGAGTGTTGAAGTCGATAAGAACATACTTGTCGAAAGTTAGGCAATAATGTGTCCTACATCAATCGACACGAAAGAGGACAAGAATGATTTGTCTTTTGAGGAATCTTTGAGCATCGGGTATAAACAATAGAGGGCATGATGAAAGGATATGCTTGATGGGTTGATGGAGGAAACAAAAGGTTAACCCTTGAACAATAGAAGGCACGACAACAGTTTTAACCATGCAACACTAGACTCATGAACACCAAAGAGTGTTAGGATACAGAGATGCAAGAACATCAGGGTATTTAGGCTAAACTCATAGGATGGTAGGATTCATATTGAGAGGTCGTCACAAGGAAGGTTTATCTGAGGGAGTTCCATGTTCAAGGGAACGACTGCTGCCAAACCACGCTTTCTAATACTGAATGAAGTTGTATTGTCTACTTTCCCCGTCTAATTAGTTTAGTGAGTCCAGACGGGTAAACTCGTCGATCTTTTCATATTTTAAGATTCTGAAAAGGACCATGAAAAAAATGACTCTATGCCCTATTTGATTATTTTAATGAGTCCAGACAGGCAAACTCGTCGATTTTTCATGTTTTGAGAATCTAAAAAGGATCATAAAAAGAGCGAATCTATATCTTGTCTGTGTAATTTAAAGAGTCCAGACTAGACAACTTGGTGGTCTTTTCATATTTAGAGAGTCTGAAAAGATCATAAAGAATGACTCCATGGTGGTCCCTTTGTGATAGTTGTTAATCGGGTGTGACAAAAGGTTAATAGTATACCCGGATCAGTTACTTTTCCGTGAGTCAATTTATTCAATCCGGATAAAGAGAAACCTATGTTCAATAGATGTTGGCCTCATTTTGTTACGAGTACAAGGAAATGGAATAAACTCGTTTTTCGTCATGAATTTTTAATGAGTCACGCGACAACAAACTCAATAATTTCATCAAATTTTAACGAGTCAAATGAAGAAAACTCAAGGTATCTTTTTCAGTTTATTAAGCAAGGAAAAAGAGGTAAAAGAATTGCTCATTCCTTCTTCGTAGATTTAACGAGCCCGAAGAAGGGGAAAAACTCGAGGATTTTTCGATTTTAAGAGCAAGAAATGGTCCCAAAAAAGCAAGTGCTCTTGTTGCTGCTGTAGATTTTTAACGAGCCCGGTGACAAAAACTTGGGATTTTTCAGTTTAACCAGCGAGAAAAGTACCTAAAAGAATTCTTAGGTCACCTTTATAAATTTTTAACGAGCCTAAATAAAAACTTGGGATTTTTCAGTTTTATGAGCAAGAAAAAAGCACCTAAAAAGAATGCTCTAATGGTCTTTTTCAGTTTTATGAGCTAGAAAAAGAGCGAAAAAGAGTTGCTTAGACCATCGTCGTATGTGTTTAACAAGCCCAACGATGACAAATTCGGGGATTTTTCAATTTAAGAGCGAGAAAATATCCCATAAAAGAACATGCTCATATCTTCTTTGTAGTAGTTTAACGAGCCCAAAGAAGGAGACTCGAGGTTTTTCGGATTAACAAGCAAGAAAAATACCATAAAAAGAATGCTCGATCTTCTTCGTGGTAGTTTAACAAGCCCGAAGAAGGAGACTCCAAGTTTTTTCGAATTAACGAGCAAGAAAAATACCATAAAAATAATGCTCGATCTTTCTTGATCTTATGCTTGACAATAGAAGGGTCTATGCCAAGCATTTCCACATAAGACCAAGAGAAAACATTGCAGAAGTCCTTAAAAGGGTAGATGAAGCTCGTAATTTCCTCAGGATTGCGATTGGCTTCAATCTGTATGTTTTCCACGATGCTTGTCTTGACTGAAATATCGATGGGAAATGTCTTTGAAAGATTACCCATATTTCCGTTCGAGTTCAAAGTTTAGATAGTAGTATATGGTGAGGAAACGATTTCAGGGGCATCAGGTGACAGGATTTGAAGAGGCATCATGTCAGAATCAGATATCGAAACACGATGGTGTGAGTCTTCCCAAGGTCGCTATTCTAAACTCATGATTTCTCTAATAGCTTCGTCCATAGGTAGGACTTGATTGAGTGGATCGAAAGAAGGAGCAGTTATGGGAGGGGCAGTGGTATTTTTGGTCATAACCAAAGTGACTGGAGATTCAGATGCAGATTAAATGGCTTGGTAGGCCAATTTAGCTGGTGACAGCAGCATTTTTTGTCCATAAGTGTCAATGTCTGAAGGAGCCGGTAGGATCCATGGATCAGTCTGTTCATGAGGAATGGATGAAAGCATGTTGACCATCTGTGAAACCTTGGGTGGATGAAGAGGGAAACAACCCATCAGGGAAGAAGCCTTCAGTAGACCGGTACTGATACTGACATAAGAGTCAGGTACACCACCCACTAAGTGTACAGAGCTGTTAGGTAACGGAGATTAATATGGGGTGCAAAAGGATAGCTTGTCCACTATGACTATCTTTCCATCCAAGGGAAATAGGATGATACAGAAGACCGAAGACACAACGGCCTTCATGGCATAATTCCAAGTGCGACCCAAAAGCAGATTATAGTCGAGTTTATGATCCACGACTTCAATTACTACTGTTACCGCTTTCCCACTCAAGGTGATGGGATAGCTAGCTAGGTAACTCTTTGGGATGAAAATGTGGTCGTCGAAAGCTTTAAGGGAATTCGATGGCAAGGATGGGGTTGAAGAACCTAGAGCAAGCCAACATCAAGCTGACATGACGCAGGTAGAAGCACCTTTGTTGATGAAAGTTCTATGTATACCTTGACCTTTCAAAAAGATTTGCACCTGAAATGCAAGCTGGTGAGAAAGAGGAGGTTTACATTTTTCCATGTCAAAAATTGCAAGCATGGAATCGTGTGGGTCAATACCACCAATAGCCAAAAGCAAAGCTTTCCTTTGTGTTGGACATGTCTGTAATACTTCGAGTGCCGACATAGCCAACAGCGCTTGTGCCAAGTCTTCTAAAATGTTGTAGTTTTGGGTAGCACATGCAGATGTATTATGTGTTGTGCGTCGAAGTGCCCCTTTAAGGGATGAATCACAAGGTCAGAAATTGGCCTTTTGATATGCAAACCATTAGGCGGCAGTGGGTTTTGACTTGAGGAAGGTTCTTCTGCATGAGCGACAGGAGCTCCATCATATTTGGCTCCGGTTTGTAGAACTACCATTTCAAAGGTGTAAACAGTAGAAGATCCTTCACCAACTGAAGGATGTTGTGAACCGCCATTACCCCCTTGCGGGGGTTGGGGTTGGTTTGCAATAAGGTGTTGTTGCTGTTGAGCAGGGAAAGGATTATTAAGGACAGTGGGGGTCCTACCAGTATCCTTGTTAGCAATGAAATCTGTGCATTCCTGAAGATGCAAACACAAATATGTCATGTGGTATTCAACACAATTTTGCAAGGGAATCGGGTGGGTTTATCCTTTCCATCATTAGAGGGTGCAGCAACCTTCTACTTTGTGTTATACTGCTTTGTTGACTACTCTTCAAAAAGAGCAGTCTTTTTCTTATTCTTCTTGTTCTTACCACCGGGATTTTATGTAGACTACACAAAGTTTATCGCGGTGGTAGAAAGAGCAGTCAATTTGGTAGAGGGGTCCACTGACATCTAGGTAATGTGACCGCTAAGTTATTTTACAATAGTCCCGGAGGTTGCGCCGATAATCCCATTGGCATGTGCTCCAGGGTGCTGAGTAGCGGAAGCATTGGAGTTGCGAGGCATTGAGGATTACATCGTAAAGAGTGCCAGACTGTGAATATATCAGGTCTAAGTGTTGGGCACGACGTATGGATTGGTCTTCTATGACCGCACCACCTAAGGCGACATCCTTAGTGATTTGAGGGAGTAGGGACTTGCAGAACCAATCTGCAAAGAGATAGTCTGAGAGGGGAGCTTTGACTAACCTCCACCTACGTCTCCATTCATGTATATGATCAGAGATGTGGGTGGCGGTATCCTGACGTAATGAAGTGAAGCGCTCTACTTAGTCTCATAGCGGATGGGTAGCTGGAAGTTCTTTAAGAATTCCATCGCTAGAGCATCGAAGGTATTTACTGACGCGCATTGTAACTCAATGTACCACTTAGCTACGTTTCTAGTGAGGGTGCGGGGAAAAAGAAGTAACCGGACACTATCATCCGCCATGGAGTTAGAAACACACCAAAGATGATAGGTGGTGATATAGGTGCCCGGATCCTCCCCTTGTTTTCCGTTGAACTTGGGGTTGTCTATTGGTATTTTATGCGGGATCGGCGGCCAAAGTAATTTATGGTAGATGGGGTCATTTGTAAGTTTGTACAAGTCGGGGATATCCAACGTTGCCAACAAAGGCAAAGTGTGTGGTGCCCCCGACTCGGACCAAGGCGATGACATATGACTTGAGGAACCTTGCGTTCCTCCCATCGTTTGAGTCCCAATATTATAACCAGGTTGTGTGGTATAGTAATTGCCTTGGGGTATGGTGTTGTAGTATGGATTTCCATGGGGAATCTGATGTTGGGGTATAGAATTTCCCCTAGGATAAGTAATGTCCCCTTGACTCATTTGAATTTGTGAGTAGGGTGCCTCCATGGATTGGTTGGGACCTCCTTGAGGATTCCCACCCGCCACAGAACTAATCATATGTCCTTGATTGACATAAGGAACGCTCATGTCTATCAATGACTGTCCATGCATGCTTGAGAATGGATGGGGAATTGTTATGTTCCCGACCGGTATGTGCATATTGGGAATGCCCCCAGATACTTGAATCTAGGGGATGGAACTATACAATGGTTTCCGACCGTATTGTTGGTTGAAGGGAACCGCGCTAATAGTGCTATATTGAGCATTATAAGGAGCGTTGTATGTAGCACTTGTCGAATATATATAGTTTGACACTAAAGGGATGGAACCTGGCATCGACTGGGTTCCACTCATGGAGGGTGTCATGTGAGTGTTTGTACTTGGGACAAATGGGATAGCAGGGTTCACGATCAACGATGTGGTGGTGACTGTCGACTGGGGAATTGGTGGAGGACCAAAAGAATCCACAAAGTTCCACGACCCATTAGTCGTCGACGGGATGGATGGAAATGCTCCAACTAAAGAAATAGGGAGTATAGGTGCCACTTGAACCAAGAGTGGGTCCAACAGATTCGTGAGTGGAGGGTTAAAGTGAGGAAGAAATCCTGCAGTAAAGAAATCCTCTGGCAAACTTGAATCGTCGGTTGTCCAAACAGATTCCATGTGAGATCTGGGAGACTAATTCCCCGAAGATGGGGAATCCGGATCACTAGAGCTCGGCGGATCTTCCACAATGAGAGGAGGAAGTCCTAGCAATCGTCTAGATTGACGACGAGGGCCGGATGTAGCCACGGTGACTGTTAATTTTTATCATTAAACTTTATCGTGATATTTGTTAAAGTCTCAAATGATAATACATGGATACCTAAAAAATATAAAAAATACACTAAGTTGATCAATCAGCAAACAGAGGGAAATGACCCTATCTGATAAGCACCGATCACTGGAGATGAAACCCAGTATCTCAATGAATAACAGAGAGGGTTGGCCAAATGTACAGTTACGGTTACTCTTGAGCTTCACCCGAACCTCAGATTGAGGAGCCAAGTACTCTCGTGAAGATGTGCACCCTCCCAAAAACTGAAGACGGAGTAGGTCTGTCTGTGTCAGGTACCAAAGCAGCCCACCCCAGTCACCTTGTGTAAGTCCCTAAAAGCTTGGCCACTAAGGATACCTCAAATCACAGACACTACCGGGGGGGACATAGTCGCAGACAGTACGTTGTGTGGGCAGGATACCTAAGTCCCCGACTCATCTCCGAAATCCCCAAATGGATACCCATTACACAGAATACCCAAAGGAGTTGCAAGTGAAGGTGGGCTACCTTCACTTACAATCCGATGTTGTCTCATATTTAGCTCCACTTTTACTGGAGTGGTCTTGGTAGTATGAGTGTAGCAGGAATTTTCTCTCTTTTAATGACACTAGTTTGGGTTTTCGATCTTGGGAAGTTTACTCACACTGCTTATCCCAAGATCCTAGCCTGAACTAATGTTTGTTTACTCAATAAAGAGTTACTGATTGATTTTAGGTCAATTTTATGTGTTTTTTTTATTTTCTTCGATAGGGGAGTTGACATATTAAATGTGATGGGACTCAGACTCAAAAATCATGCACAAGACAATGCTTTAAAAAATATTCAATTCGATGAAAACACTTTGTATTCTACAGGTGAGAGTCTTTCACATATTAATATTCGTTCCATGCATCTTAGTCATTATAACACATGCATAACCAACATAAATCTTTCTAATGCTTTCCTAACAACTACTTGAAACCAAAATAAAGCAGCTTTTAACCAGCTAAACAGAAGAATGAATAAAAAATGTGGATCTTTCTTTCATAAAAAAATGCTTTTAAGAAAGAAAAACAAAACTTAATTCCTAAGAAAAAACTTTTAGGACACCTATCTTGCTAACAAAATGCAGTAGCAAATCCTCTTTCAGTCCATGAGCAGGCTTCCTATCTCCTTGGGTTTGCAAACACAGCTGGAAATCAAGTTTTTGGAAGACTAACGCTCTGTAGCAGTGGCCACAGAGAGTTACTAGGTCCACTAACGCTTTTTGTATGTAGACACAAAGCTTTATAAAGAATTGTGTAGTCTGCTAACCTGCGTTAGTGTGGGGCAACAGCTCAAAACAGGGCTTCTTAGATCAGATTCAATGATGAATGTATGTAGGCAGAATGCAGCAAGGTTTTGGTGGGTCAGAAAGGGAATGCAAAAATATAGGGAGGCCTTTAGAAGGAGGAGGAAACTAAGAGTTGTCCGGATAAACCGGGAACTAGATGTATAGTCCCCAGCGGAGTCACCAATTCTGCTATAGGATAAAGTGCATGGTGTATGGAGAATGGAGATACCCTCAAAGGTCTTCCCGGGACCTTTGGCAGACTGTAATATTATCTGCAACCATCACAAAGTTACATGCATGTTCATAAACAATAACTAACTATCAAAGTAGGAAAAATAGATTACCTCAAGCCTCCATGTAGATTTGTTGGAGAGCACAATGCAGCTAGGTGGAAGTCCCCTGAGCTGGCTCCAGATCAAGTCTTTCACATAGAAGAGACAAGCATAATCACAACATACAACTCTGATAACCAATACATGAATACATAAAGGAACATCTAGTTACACATAACTAAGCTACTCATGCTAAAAAGTATTGGACAAACAAATGAATGAATGATAGTACCAACACCACGCAGTAGACAATACAACTGCAGTTCTATATTAATGTCGGAAGAGTGATTACAACCATTTGTTGCATTAGCCTTCCCTTACCCCTTCAGCTTCTCTCTCTCTCTCTCTTCTTACCAACTTCTTATGATTTGAGATAATGCTCAACACTCAAGTATGCTATCTTTTCAAATTATCTGACCCCTATCACCATAGCCCTAGCTTGCTTATGTAGCAATGAGGTTGCCATGCTTTTCAGCTCTTTCCCATTTGCCTCCTTCATTAGGATTAGAAATCCCCCAAATAGGTCGAATCTAGATGTTTCCTTGCTTTTCTTGAGTGAATTTAGGAACAAATATCTAAATATTTATGAGTCAATTCGTTCCTTTGACCCTTAGAACTTCACTAGTATCCACTAACGTTGTTCCCGAACTAGAAACTTGAGTTAGTTGGGTCACTAACACACCCTTAGGCTTGCAGAGAAGCTTTATAAAGTAGGTTGTTAGTGCATAGCCAGTGTTAGTGTGGAAACAAGGCATGTGATCTTGGTCTTTGCTTCAGCTATCATGTATTTCCCCCTGAGCTGATGAGGGGGTCAATTTGTTGTATAACACCCAACAAATTTCTCTAATTTAAAAGGGATAGTAGGTGATCTGGGTGTTATGAAGATCAATTTGAAGTCATATGTGAAGCCGATAAAGCAGCGCCCCTACCGATTAAACCCTAAATACAAAGAAAATGTGTGTGAAGAGCTATATAAGATGCTCGCAGTAAGGATTATTGAACTTGTAGAAGAATCAAACTGGGTTCGTCCTATGGTAGTTTAAGAGAAGAAGACAAAGGGAGACATCAAGATCTGTGTAGATCTAAGGAAACTGAACAATGCTTGTGTACATGATCCATTCCCTACACCATTCATTGATGAAGTATTGGAAAACGTTGGTGGTCAAGAAGCATACTCTTTTACAGATAGATTCTCAAGATATCACCAGATCAAGATCGCGCCAAAAGATTGAAGTAAAACCACCTTCACCATGGAATGGGGCTCTTTTGAGTATACAGTTATGCTCTTTGGCCTTAAGAATGCCCCTGCGATCTTTTCTAGGGTGGTAGTTGCCGCCTTTAAGGAATTTATTCACAAGTTTTTGGAGGTCTATTTTGATGATTGGACGATATTTGGATTATTTAAAAAGCATGTGTCAAGTCTTCATCTAATGTTGGATACTTGTAGGAAGTCTCAGATCTCCCCAAATATGAAGAATTGTATATTTTGTGTACTGTAAGGAATACTTTTGGGCCACGTTGTTTGTAAGCAAGGGTTGATGGTGGACCCTACCAAAATTGCAGTGATTATCAATTTGGAGCCCCTGAGGAATGTAAAACATTTGTGTGCAACATTGGGCCATACAAGATACTATAGAAAGTTTATTAAGGCATACGCGCAGATCACTTCGCCCATGGAGAAATTATTAAAGAAAGATGCGACCTTTTGTTGGGATGATGATTTCCATAAAAGTTTAGATGTTTTAAAGGAGAATATGGTTACAGCACCCATTCTAGTATTACCGGATTGAAAGAAGGAATTTCATGTCCATGTGGATGCGTCCTGCATAGTGCTAGGAGCAGTTTTAACCAAACCAAGCATAGGAGATATCGACCATCTGATTGCATTTGCGAGCAGAAAACTATCTAAGGCAGAGAAGAATTATTCAACCACGGAGCGTGAAGAATTGGCGATGGTATATGCAATCCAGAAATTATGGCATTATCTATTGGGTGCGCACTTCAAAATGTATACAGACCATTCAAATTTGAAGTACCTGGTTAACAAGCCTGTGTTGGGGGGGGGATTTGTAGGTGGTTACTGCTATTTTAGGATCACGACTTCGAAGTAATTGTGAAGCCAGGAAGATTAAATGCAAGACCCAATCACCTTCTACGGATTGAGAATGGCGAAGAACATACAAGTCTTAATGAAGGATTGTCTGATGCATAGCTCTTTGTTGTGCGCATTGCATACAAACATTTTTCACATATAATCCAATTCTTGTCTATAGGTGTAGCTCCTGAAGGACATATGGCGCAACAGAATAAGGAATTGGTAGTTAAGGATGCGGATTTTTCTGTAATTGTAGGGAACTTATATAAAATAGGGTCGGATGAAGTTCTGCGCAGGTATGTACCGGATTATGAAAGACAAAGTATCCTTGCTGAAGCACATGGAGGAATCGTTGGAGGACATTATGCTGGAAGAGCGACTGCAAGATCCTACGAGCTGGGCTATGGTGGCCAACTATGAACAAAGACTCCAAGGAATATTGTAGGGCATGTGATGTCTGTTAGAGGACCAGGAAGCCATTGTGAAGGGATAAATTGCCTCTAAACCCGCAAGTCTCGTTAAAGGAATTCGACAAATAGGAAATAGATTTTGTGGGACCTATTTAGCAACTAGGAAGGAAGATAGGAGCGCACCACATCATCACGGTGACAGAATACTTGACCAGGTGGGCTGAGGCGCAACCCGTAAAATATTGTAGCACAGCTACAGCTACAAAGTTCTAATTGAGTACATTTTGTCTAGGTTTGGTTGTCCTAAGATTTTAATGAATGACAGGGGTTCACAATTCTTGAATGAAATGATCAGCGCAACTATAAAAGATTGCAGCACAGCTACAGCTGCAAAGTTTTAATTGAGTACATTTTGTCTAGGTTTGGTTGTCCTAAAATTTTAATGAGCGACAGGGGTTCGCATTTCCTGAATGAAATGATTGTTGCTTTGCTAGAGGAATTCCATATGTATCATTAGAAGAGCATGCCATACCATTCTCAAGAAAATGGAACAATTGAAGCTTTCAATAAGATCATGGAGAATGTTTTGACGAATATCTATAACGTAAATAGGAACAATTGGGATGTGCGCATACGAGTTGTTCTTTGGCCATATAGAACTACCTGTAAGAAGTTGACTGGATAGACACCATTTCGACTGGTTTATGGACAAGAAGAAGTGATGCCAATGGAATACATAGTGCCCAATTTGAGGATTGTTGTATTGACGAAGATGGAAAATCGGGATATAATGGAAGAACTCCTCGTGCAGATAATCGAGTTAGAAGAAGATCGATTCTTGGAAGGTTTCCATCAGCAGGTGCAGAAGGCTAGAGAAAAGGCGTGGCATGATCGCCACATTAAGCAGTGAACCTTTAAAAATGAGGATTTAGTATTGTTGTATGATAGCAAGTTTACTAAGTTCCTAAGAAAGTTTCAGATGCATTGGCTGGGACCACACATCGTCGAGGAGATTACGAATGGGGAAGCAGTCAATCTCGTGAAATTGAATAGGGAGCTATTTATAGGAAGAATCAATGGGAGTTGTTGAAGTTGTACAGGGGCGATCTCGCCCCTGCGCAATGACTATATGGATGCAGGATAGTCTTAGTACTTCAGGCAGTTGGAAGTAATAATGGGACTATAAACCACTCTATCAGGAGAACAGTTTGGCAAAGAGATTGGGTTGTTAGGAGAAAGGTGCAGATGGGAGTTGTGACGACAGAGATGCGCTAGTAAGGTGGGTCCCGTGCATATTAGCGAAAAAGTGACCATTGAAAACATTGTAGATGATTGGATGGTTATTTTTCCGTTGAAGGGAGCGGGGGGGTAACATTTAAGAAGCACATATTTGGAAATATGCAGCCAGAGAGCATTAATGAGGGAGATCTAAAGGGAATCGATGGATTTGAATTCAAAAACGGCTATAAATATAGCATCCTCCTCCAAATTCAAACACTTTTCTTCCAGAGATATTGTCTGGATATTTTGCACCTAAGTGTGAGCATATACGATTATTGTATGCTTAGACGAGATTGGAAAGAAGTAGAGAAGGAGTTTTCGTAGAAAGGGCTTGGGTTTGAGGCAGATTTTCCAGAGTGACAGAAGAAAATCTTCTAGGAGAGCCTTGAAAAGATGACTGCAACACCACCAGTCCCTACCACAGCGTCTAGGTTGTTGTGGCCAAAACCTACTACCTCTACGGCAAGAGAGAAAAATTAGAAGAAGCCACAACAAGCCCCGATTCAGAAATCATCATGCAAAAACCCAACTGAGGTTAGACAGAAGGGTCTTATGGATAAAAACAAGAAACAAGCGGAACCCTAAGACATAGATGAAGAAGAATTGACTATGGAGGTTGAATATATTAGCAAAGAGGAAGCAGAGCCAATTACTCAGCTATCGCCATATATACCCCCTAGGAAATCAACTATAAAAATCACTAAGGATCCTAACCTACTTAAATACAAGGTTTTCACACCATTCTTGTTGGAGGAAGTACCAGTTGAGGGCGATTTGTTGCCCCGGGTACCATTTCTAAAGATGGAGGATTGGGATTTGGGAGATCATGCAAATTTTTCGCAATTAGAAACCAGTAAATTCTTGAAATAGGTCTACTACAAGGAGGCGGGTGTTACAAGGCTTGAGCCAATGAAGTGGATGGTCGGAATTGAGCGCGCAGGGTTTTTCAATGTGTTGTATGTCCCACATTTTAGCCACAGCATAATTAATATCATATGTGTGTGTCAATTGTTCATTTTGGTTCATGATGGGTGCCTCTAGCTGGGAGGGCCATTCCAATTGACGATATGCTGGTCCACAGAATCACTGTGCTATCTTATCAGGGCGCGAACCCCACAGACGCTTTTGTGGGGAAGTCACAGGAGAAGAAGCTCATGGATCAAATGAAAAGCGACTTTGGGTTGGTGAAGAAGTTGTGAGGCTACATCATTAGCTCTATATCGGATGGATCTGTGCAAATTTTTGCACAGATTTTGGCATGAAAAATAATGTGGAAGTGTCATGCCGATGAAGTGTCGACAATAGTGGTATCTTTAGCTGCACAGTGCAGCTAGGGGGTCCAATTCAATTGGACAAAGTACCTTTGCCACGAATTCCTAGAGGATTACCGTGAAGCCCAGGAGGACGGAAAGGTGTTCCACTACGTGTGGTTAATGTTATCGATTGCGTTGGTTGCTTGGAGGTTGCTTGAGGAAATCTAGTTCGCAACGTTAGATCTTGAATTGTGCGAGGCTGCAAAATTTGTCTCGCTATGGGAAACGAAGGATCCTGACTGTATCATTGAAACCAAGATGTTCTAGGTATTGTTCGAGTTAGAGTTGCGGATGGTGATCAATCAAAAGTCGCGGTTATCACCCGCCTATATGCGTAGTACACAAATATAGCAGACTTCAAAGCAGATTTTCACAATCTGTCCATACGCACGAAGAAGGATGTCGCAGGAACATGGCATAAGTTTTCATATTTAGTCACAGAGGATGATATTATGGGGGTCATTAGCAAATGGTCGAGCGATTGGCTCACCCCATCTGGCGAAGCAATAGGAACAAGTAAGGTCATAGAAGCAGAAATGGGGAAAACAGCAGCTACAACAAAGGCCATTAAAGACAAGGAGAAAGAAGCACAAAAGGCTTCTAAGAAAGATAAAGCGGCATAGAAGGCTTCTACGAAAGAGAATAAAGTGCAAAAGTAGAAAGAAATGCAAGAAGCAACATCACAAGTCACCATTGACCTCGAAGAACCTGAGACAGAGCACACAGATGTTGAATTAGAAATCGCAGATGAAGAGGAAGGGGCACAGACCCCTATGTCAGAGTGGAGGACTTAGAGTCCCACTTCAGGATCAACAAAAGGCAAAAGCGTAGTTCGATGGGACCACGCAAGAAACATAAATCTGACAATTTTGCAGGTACTGAACCATTGGCCGTCACGGAGGGGGATCTTGATGAAATCAGAAATGTTGTCCACTCCGCCACAGAAAATATATGGGGGAACATCGAGGACCAGTACAAGAAGGTATTGGACAAAGTGTAACAGGACCTAAAAAATTGTAGGTCCAAATAGGAGTGATCTAGACGAGCATGATGCAAGCGAGCGCAAGTCAAGAGAGCGTGAGTCGGGTGAACGGGACAACAAAGGAAAAATTGACTTCAGACCTTCGCGTAGTGATACTACTGGAGGGTTCCTTGCATGTTGAAATAGTTGAGGATTAGGTCAGGATGTTACATATGACCAACATGAGTATCAAACTTGTAGCACTTCCTATCCATACCTTGCATGAGTTGCACCAAAGTATTTCATATGAGCTCTGTGTCTGAGAGAAATGAGCTCTATTGATTATCGAAGAGGTAAAGACTAATAATCAATAGATTTTTGCAAAGAAATTGCAGGCCCGCGACAAGTTGATGTAGTGAAATCAGTAGCTAGAGGAAACCCTTACCCAAGTGTGCAGCAAGCTCCCTGAGCTCCAAATTCCAACCGAGGTGGCCTCTGCAGAGAAAATTCATAAGTTAGTTGTTGTAGTGAAGGCATCCAAGGAGGAAATTGGAAAGGTATGGTTTGAGTTGCAATTGTAGATTTCAGAGCTTCAATTGAAGCTGCAGCCAACCACACCTCCAAAGGTCAGAGAGCAGCGTGAGGCTGCTATTAAAGCAGATATGACAACTATGGTTGTTGCAGTCAAGGACTGCAGCCAATTATTTGAGCAGACAATGGAGATGTGGACATCGCTATAGGAGGACCCACACTTGTAGACGATCGAAGTTGACATCCACAAAAAGAAACTACATTTTGATGAGATCAAGGCGACAACGCGGACCTTAGCACCTATGCAGAGGTTCACCAAACTCCAAGAAGGGAAATTCATACAGACCCGGATTGATGAGCTACATCGGAACGCCTCTATCATTTCCTCAAGGACGCAGTCATGGGCCAACGAAGCAAGCCAACTATCACAAACCATCAAGAGAAAATTAAAAGCTCTTAAGCAAACACAAAGAACCATGGGCCTTGCAGTCGAAGGTCCAGATGGAGAAATTGGTTGAATAATTTCGTCAGGTCGTCGTGCAGGGAACAGCAGATCTTCAATCGTTGAAGATAGAATTCAGCATCTTGTAAGAAAAGGTTGAGGCAACACCAACAGAGTCACTCAAGATGAGTCACGACTTTGTATTGGAGGCCTATTGGGATGGGGTCCGCTGGGTCAAATTTTGTTAAATTTATTGTAAAGTCTTCGCATTTTAAGGAGCAGAGCGCAAGTAGCTCAGTTCAATAGGAGTCAAAAGGGTTTTAGCAATATCAAAGCCCCTTAGTTGTTAAAGTCAATTTGTTTTGAGACCCACCCATGGTTCGCAAACCATGGTATTGTAATGAAGAAGAATATAAAAGGAATTCAGAGAAGAGTCATAGGAAGATAGCAATAGAGAAGTGCATGATTTGAATTTGATTTTTGTCTATTTTGTACTTGGGCAAAGGGGAAGGCTCTTGCAGCTGTGTGCGCGGAGACCTTGGTAAGTCCACAGGAGTGTGTGCAGGGCTGGAAAAAGTTGTATTTGAATATCTAAAGCATAATAAAAGACTTATTTTGAAGAACTATCTGTGCCTCTGTGTATTATTGTTATCTCTGAATTTATTATATTTATGATTTGTTGAATGCATTTAATCAGGAAAAGTACTTAATGAATTAGTGAAAACGTATATTTGTTTATTTATATGATGTCATGCATGTTTAGCGCAATCAGAAAAGGACATAACCATGTTAACTGTTATTGATTCCAAGGGTTAGGGTTCGTGAAAGTCAAGATAAAGCCCTAAATCTGCAGAAAACACATCACGTAGCCCTCTGGATGCAGAAACCTGGTTCTAGCATCCCCCAATACTGCCTCAGGTGAGACTCCAGCCTACACTACGTGGGTTGTTGTCGAAAAGGCCGGTAGTGTAGGGTTTTTTTGCTTAGAGCAACTAACTCTGAACCTGGGTCCAAGCCCCCTCAAGCCAACATGATGGGAAATATTTAATAGCATGTGATTTTGCGTGGAAAACACAAATATCAGCATCTTCTTTTTCATCATCTTGCATTCTTAACATTTCTACTTGTTTGCTTAGATTGCTAAGAATTTATGTCTTAAAACCATCAAACAAATTTCCAAGTTTAGCTTGACTTACCGATCTTGATGCTGATTTACTTACTCTTGTCCTTCCTTTTGATATGTGTTTGTCTGTTTCAAAAATTTCTTCAAATGATAATTGGTATACATCACCTCTACTCATGAGATCAAGGAGATCAATCCACTCATCCCTAATTGTTCTAAGTAAGAGGTTTTTTGGTGTGTCAAATCCTAAATGATGTAATTTTTCCCTCTTAACATTATACATAAACCTCTCTATTACTTCTTCAAGGCTCTCATCTTCTTTTTTATTAATTCTAAATATTTTTTATTTAGTATCATGATCTTTATATTTTTCTAGAAATAACTTTTGCGTATCATTCCATGGTCTTATTGAATTAATCACTAAACTCATTAATCATTTAAGAGCTCTACCCTTTAATGTTGCCGAAAACAATCTTAATTTTTGAGTGTTTAATAAGTAACCATAAGATCAACAAAGGATTTCAAATTCAAAGAGAAAGGTTTTTGGATCCTCTGACCTCATACCATGGATGTTGGAAAGGAAATATGGATGGATTTTCTTCATATGAACACTAACATCAGTGTCTTGAATGGGAAATAGAGGATCTTCTTCATTGTTATCATCTCCATCCATTTTTCTATCTTCTTTGCCACCTCTTCTTCTTCTACCTGCAAAAGTGGATAGTGATGTGGTTCTTACTGCACCACTTGATCAAATGGGGCAGTTGGTGTTGGAGAAGTATTTTTAAATTATTTTTTAATAAGAATATTAATGCAATGCAATTATCTGTTTTTGAAATGCAATATGCTTAATGAAATTTGTGTTCTTGCAGAAAGTAAAAGAAATGAATCAACTATGGTAGAAAAGAATGCATACTTTGACACCTCATTGGAAAAGGCACCAAAAATTGATAAGCCTTAGTATTGCAACAAGAATGTTGCAACTCCCAAGGCTACCAACTTAAATTATCAACCCCGGGTTCGTACAAACTTAAGAGGTGTCGGCACTATATCTACAGCATATAATGTGTCATTCTTTCGTTGATCTAATGGAATGGAGTGAATATCATGAAATATAACCTAAACTAATTGTATAAATGGAAATGTTACTTGCTCAAATGTCAACACTAATCCTAATTGCATAAATTGAAATCAAACAATAGTCTAATTGGAGGATGTGAAAGTTGCATTGAAAAGGGAACCTAGTCTTAATTTGAGAATAAAGAAAGTAAACTAATCTAACATGCATAAAGGAAAGAGAATGTAATCAATAACTTCATTCCAAAGAGGTTAGATCCATTGACATAGTTCATTATATACTTCATGTGGCAATCAAGGAAATCATTATTGTATTATCCAATTCATTAATCTATCCATTAACCCAAATTGTTGAGATGTGTTGCAGGGGTAAAAATGAAAATATTAAGTGGTCTTTGGTCTTCCGCAATCATGGATTTAAATCCTAGGGGTCATTATTCATTTAGACTAATTCAAATTTGCAATGGGGATTAAAACTAATGAATGAAAGTGATGCTACAAGCTTGATGCAGGTGATTGCTACAAGCGATTGCTATAGGAGCCCTGTAATGTTGTAGGAGCAACAATCTTGCTAAGTGCCCAAGTAAATAAAACTCAAATGGTATATATATATATATATATTAAGTAGGATATCTTATGTATCCATTCCAAGTAGAATCACTCCAAAATACCCTTGTTAACATGTGCTAAAAAATAACATAAAACTACTACTCTAAAAACTAGAAATTCAAGAACTAGTGACTGAGTTAACCTATCAAATGTCTAACCTAGTCAAGTGAAAATTAATTGGGGTAAATTTTGTTATTAAATTGACTATTTTTATGACCTAATCCAAGTGGAATCAACTCAAATGAAGTTCATTAACACATTATAAAAAATAGCAGAAAATTACTACTATTTTGCTACAGGGACTTCCAGAAATTCTAGTTTTGTGAACTAGTAAATCAATCCAAGTGGCTTAATGATGAAGATGAATTTTCAAAGTTGTTCTAAGGATGCATCTTGCTTGTGAATTTGTAAATAACTTGCAAAATAAATTACTTCAATCATTTAATTCAATCCTATAGAAAAAGAAGCATCAATACTTAATGTTGAAATAAGAAAAACAAGAATAAGAGATGCATGTGAATAGAAAGTGAAAAGAAGAAAACAAAATTATACAAAAAGAATATGAGGCCCCTAGGATGGCCAAGCCCAAGGATACTCAAAGTCCTATGAAGAAGACCAAGATTTAGAAGCTAAAAATGGCACCAAACTTCATTATTTGAATCAATCCAAGTTCATCCCTACTATAAATGAAAGTGGAGTTGCAAAAATACAAGTTTTCTCCACAAGAAAATTAAGAAATACATGTCCCTAGAGGAAAATTTTAATTGTTACTTATACAAAATTATGAAGAAACATTCTCCTTGAAAGGAGAAATATTTCCCCTCCAAAATCCCTCAAATAGTGGATCTGGTTCCCAACACTAGGAATATGCATTAAATGATAGGGAACACATTCCTAGATTTTCTCAATCACTGGATCTCTAGAATTTGTGCAATAATTTCATCATAGCTTATTCATTTATTTTCCAATATTGATCCTCTTGTATCAGGAAGAAAGTCCCTAGATTATCTCCTCCAAATATTCATAATCTGCCCAATATTTTCACAATATTCTACAAAAATAAATGATAATAGGCACAAATATGCAATTATCTCTAAACCTTCCTAATAAACATATTAAAGCTAAAAATATGTCATCTAATGCAAAAAGAGAGGTTTAATGTGTTGAAGGATGTTCATATAGGCCTTAATTTATGTCTAATTTGGAGGCTCGTCAATTATGTTTTTCTTATGATGATCATGGTATTTGTTTTGCTGGTTAATGCATTATATGAGATAATCTACTAATGGAATAATGTGTGAATGTGTTTCAGTAAATTGAAAAGAAATACAAAAGTTAAGAAACACAATTACTATTGATTCACCCCCCCCTTTCTCTCAGTATTGAGCACATTTCCAACAATTGGTATTAAAGCAGAGTTCTCTCGGTTAAGCTTAATCGCTTGAGAGTAGATTGTGGGCCATGGCAAAGAATAAAAAGAAGCAGTCTCAAAAAAGGAAGAGCAGTAAACAAGTAAGGAAAGTATCAAATTCTGAAGAACCCCTCTTCTGACTAGTAAAAAATGAAGGTAAATGTTGTGATCATTTTATATCTAGCAGTAAATTTTCTTGTAGTGATGATGATGTACTTGAGTTTGATGATTTAGAAGATAATGATCATTCAATTCAATTTGATGCTTTGGAGAGAAGTGATAATAACCCTTTTGCAGAAAAAATTTTGAAGATGAATAGCGTTGCAAGATTGAAACCCTATAAGAGAAATTAGAAAGCTCAATATTGAAAATAAAAACCAACAAAAATTATTGCAAATACTTGATGAGAAGGAATGTGTTGATAAAGAAGAGATCATCAATTTAAAAACCCAATTGGATGAAGCAAGGAAAATCGAAGAAGGAATGGGAAGGAATTATCAAATTCTGGAAGCAGGAATGGCTAGATTAAGAATTAATTTAAAGAGAAATCTATTCAATTAACGTCTAATCAAAAGCCTCCAGATACTAGCATGCACAAAGAAGAAACCAGTTCAGCGACAAGTTTTAAAATACCCATGGTAAAGATGGTTCCAACAGTAAGAATAACAAGGAAGAAGCACACTAGCAAAACCAGAAGACAAGAAAGGAAAAGGTTGTGCCAGATATATCATCAACTTCCTCAAGATTGATAAAATTCTTCAATTGTCAAAAGCATGGGCATATTTCCGCAAAATGTAGTATCATGCCGTAGAAGAAGCAATTGGATAAAAGAACATATCAAGCAAAATCATCCATGGCCAAGTATAACAATTCATTTTATGGCTATTTTTTTTTCGTGTGATAATTTTGGGCATAAGGAATCTGATTGCAAGAACTATGTGAAGAGGAGTTTCAGAGATTTTCCATTGTTTCTTGGGCATATAATGTGTTACATGTGTGATAACATTGGTCATAAGGCCAATGATTGCAAATTTCCTACATGCTACAAAATATGGAAGACTAAGGAGCAGCAAGTAACGACTGCAAATTGCCTACATGCTACAAGTGGATTCACTCAAAAGGAAAAGACTACTCAAAGCAGATTAGATAAAAGATCAAACAATGAAGTGCATGTCAACAAAATATGGAAGAAAAAGGAGTGGCAAGTGGCTCCCATCAAAAACTGAGGTTGGCATGGTCTCAGGGGGAGCATATGGCGGCATTATGATTTTGGAAGAACCTTTGATAATACAACGATAATTGGATAAAAGTATATTGAGGTTTTATATTTGCTTATTTTTGGTATTGTTTGAATCGTTTGAATGTGATTAATTCCAGTAGTTTGTTGAAACTTTGATAAAAGACATAGATGCATGCTCAAGAGATAGATGATATTACCATTCATATATTTCTCTTATGCAAATGTTGTCATGATGGGAAGGTAGATGTCACAGTTATGTAATGAAGATTGCCTTGGTGAAAATTGTAGATTGTCTTGGTGACAATTGTCAGATCAGATGTGCATCAAAATATTTGCACAAGTTTATATTTGCATGACTTATCTGTTGATTTCTGATTTTCATGGTCCATATGGATGCTACATGACTACTATCTTATACTTGCCTTGGTTCATGAATAGTTGTTGATATTATGTTTGAAAGAAATCATGTTGTTGCTATCTAATGTTTAGATCAACTTTCTAATTGGTTCTTCCATGATGCACGATGGTTGAAAAGATGTTGTTGTGAACATATTGATCTATATTTTATCACATGAACCCGGGGTTTCAGTTTTGTTGAATAAATTGTTGTTGTAGTGATCCATCTATTTTTTTTTATGATTGAGCCTCATAGAAGACATATTATTCATTTGATTGGAGAGTTTGATGGTTCATGGAGCTAATTGTTGAGTCTGATGTTGTTATTACTGATGCTTCTATGTTGCCTAATGATGTGGATGGAAAGAGTGTTATTTCTCATGGTCATGTTGTTGTTTTGATTTGAGATTGATATTATTGGGGAGTTTACTACTACTATATATTCTATGTTGTTGTTGTTGATAGTCATAGTATGATGTTGTTATTATTACCATGATATGGATGATGATGCTTGTCTTGGTTGAGAGTGATGTTGCTATAGTTGGTGTCGTTGAGTTTATTATTGTTATGATATGCTTCATTCGTTGCTTGAGAAATACATATATTATGTTGTTGCCAAAGATTATTCTCTCGTCTCATTATGGGGACATGTACTAGTTGATACTACACATAAGTTTATCTATGGTGGTTGTTATGGTGTTGCTTTATGATGTTATGTCACCGTTTTATCTTCATTCTTGTTCATATGTTGCCACTAGCTTCTATTGATGGTTGGTCAAAGAGATCAAGAGTTACTATTATTATCATTATTTTTTCTTATTGATTTATCTACCTATGAGTTCACATATTGTTGTTGCTGCAAGGGAGAAGGATTTATATGTTAATTGTTTTTACCAAGAGCTTTCATGGCATATTATACATTTGTTGTTGCTTCTTTGACATATGGCTGAAATGTTGATGGTTTCCGAGCTTATTGATGATATTCATTCATTCATGACGTTTATGGTTTGATGTTCTCCATTAGAAGTGATTGGCGAAAGTGAAGATTCATATATGAGCTTGGTACCTCATGGCTCACATTGTATGATGGTGGTCTTGATGCCTAAAAGGCATTGATGAGAGTTGTATGTGTTCATAATGTTTCATAATAGTTGTGTACTCTCAATGCCATAGCATGTAATCATTTTTTTATTCATACGTAATTGTTACAGCCATGTTTGGGCTAATTGGTGTCATGTATTCCAATCTTGTATGAGCTCTTGGAGTCCTTGAGTAGCCATGTATTGTCACATCCTTCTTATGAGTCATTAATGGGCCATGTGTGTGTCTCATACATGAGAGAGAAGTCATAGTTTAGCTAACTAGAATCTTTGTGAAGTCTTATATTATCATTCATTCATCTTTGTGTCATGCCTTGTATCTTATTGTTCATCATTGGACCAAGTTGATCAAAGCATTGATATATGAGGAGCAGCTTTCTTGCATATGAAAAGAGGCACTAGCAGCAGAAGGGATTGCACATTTAATAGTGCAAGAGATGTTTTTGTAGCCCCTTTATATGTTCAGGGGGAGATTGTATTGATAGTTATTCATTAGCTTGCATCAATTTTGTATTGGCATGATGTTGAGATTGATAGGGGGAGCATGATTATTCCTTGTTCTTATCTTTATTCATGATGTATTGTTGGTTGAGGGAGTATGAATGGTGGATGTGTTATTCATTTGTCCTTATCTACATGTGTTGTTGCAATGCTTTTGAAGAAGATGATATGTAGAATAATAATAATTAACTATTTTCGTAGAATAATAATAATTAAAAATTTACCAAGATTATCTTTGGTTTGACTGAGGGCATTAGGTTAAAATTAGCCATTGGCTTTATAGCCGTTGGAGTCTCTGCACATGCTATTTAACACGCTAAGCTGGATTGGATCTTCAACTTGTCCTGACGATGAACCACACTGGTTGGTTCGAAACGCATCGACAAAGATCTTTATCATGTGATTTACGCTGAAGCTCTTATTATAAAAATGACTGATCACAGAAGCTTCAATTCTACAAGATGATATGTATTGGTCAAAAGATGCTTCTATTCATTGTATGAGAGGATGATGATGATAATGGTCGTCAAGCATGTTGATTGTTGTTTCCATTGATGTGTTGTTGTTGCTACTACCTTGGGGAGATAGAGAGCTCATGTCATGTTTTTGATAATGATTATGTTACTGTTTTGGTGCATGTAGCCCGGTGCTGCAGATTTATTTTGTTAATGATGTTGGTGATGTTGATTGAGGGAGTGCTTCTTTCATTGATATGTTGGCTTCCTTCACATGTTGAGATTGTCCCTTTGCCAATAATGTCAAAAGGGGAGAAAATGAGGAGTTCAATTCTTCATGAGGTTGTTTTGGCTGACCCGGCTTGGGTTGACGTCAATGCTAAAGGGAAGATTCTTGGTACTAATGTTGTGATGATACAATAGTTGACATTGATGTCAACATGGTAGTGTGTAAAGCTTCATGATTGTTTTAGTGATTGCAGTGAGTGATGGTTGGCATTGATGCCAACCTGGACTTGGTTTGGAGATGGTATGTATATGCTTGATTGCTTAATGGTATTGGTAGGTTATGGTTGTTATGGCAGAGGTTCATGTTGCAGGTGCTTTGATGGATGTTGCAGGTGTTGTGATGGTTTTGATGGTCGGTTGGCCAACTAGGTCTCCATGTATGAGATATTTGTGGTGTTTCCCTTGAGATGCCTTTGGTGCTCCTAAGTTATGGTTTGGATGGTGTCTAAAAGTATTGTAGAGGTTGTGATGATCCCATGTCCAGTCGAGCTCCATGTTTGATGTTAAGCTTCATATTTGATGCCACTTGATATAGTTTATGCTCTCATGAGTTGATCCTTGCACTTATGGTGACTAGTTCATGTATAAGCTCATCAGGGGGTTGCAGAGATGGTTTTAAGACTTGTCACGGCTTGGACAAGCTTTACAGATGCCAGAGATGTTAAGCAACAAGTTGCAGGCAGTTCTGAGTTGAAAATAGTATGTTTTTCCTTCACCTATGCCCAGTCGCATGGATGATGGATCATCAAAGCCACTGAGGAGCTTCGGTCGCTCCCTTACAGGCTTGTGCAAGTGACCATGGTCCCATTCGCATGGAATATTGTGTTGTGCAAGCGACTATGCCTATAGATGAAGTTTCTCCGGATTTCTCATGCTCCTCGGATGATTTAATCGATTTTATTGATGTATCTTGTTTGGGAATTTTCATTAAAGGTTTAAATTGGCTAAATCAACATGATGGAATGTAATTTGAAGTGTGAATGCTTTAATGGAATAAGTAGTGGAGCAGTGGCAAATTTTGTTTAAAAGGAGCAGATCGATCATTGTTAGTGAGGGAACTGAGCAAAGTTATGTGTAGAGTGTAGACGGCAACCTCTTACAAAACATAGTTATGCAGAGGTCGAATTTCTAAATAGGAGGACTCACAGAAATAATTTCCTGATATCAAAGAGTGAGGAGACTAATGGAGAGGTCAGGCATGATTTCAGAGAATCAAAATTTATTTTTCTAAGTATGATGGAGTTTGCAAAAGCTTGCAATAAAGGATATTCATAGGCAAAATATTCATATGATTTTCATTGTTGCAGTAGAGTTTTCAGTGCATATTTAGAGTGATGAATCTTTCTATAGTGATGCTAACATAATCATGGTTGCAAAATCAATGGTGAAATGCATGACAAAATTATTTGTGTTTGGAGAATAACATTTTTATTTGCATCGTTGTAGTATTGCTTCTATTATTGGCTCATAATTTGTTTGTATGAATTGTATTTGATGGACTGCTAACGGAATTGCATTGAGAGTATGTCTTGTAGAAGGTGGGAGGTTATTGTTGTTGCAAAATTCTTGCATATGTTGCATGTTGTAGAATTGTATGAGGAAGGTCTTGTGTGTTGAGTTGAGAGACCCATAGCTTAAGAGTTGATTGAGATGAACTGGGTTTGTTTTGATTGAGATGATGTATTGAGCTTATCAAAGAGAGAAAGTTGTTGTTGTCTTGTTCAGGGGTCCAGTTTGAAACATTGTGAAATGTGACCCTAGTGATCAGCAGATTGAGACGGGTGTAGGTAGCTTCAGTAGAGGAAGTAGCATTCTCATAGTCCTATGGTTGTTGGGTGAGGCTTTTAGGGGATAAGAGTCTCTCGTGGATGGGTGTTCATTTAGTCAATGTCATATGAGAAACTTCCTTGTTGGACATAACCAGCTATGATGATGTAAATTGATTTGCTTGATAAAAAAATTAGAAGCAGAGCAGCAACAGCAACAAAGGGTGGTTTTTTCCCCGGAGGCGGGTTTTCCACTAGAGATCCTTGTTTCCTTTATGCGTGTGATTATTTGATTGTACTATGGCTTTTTTGTGATGATCATGGAATTTGCTTTGATGATTAATGCATTATATGAGCTAATCTACTAATGGAATAATGTGTGAATGTGTTTCAGTGAATTGAAAAGAAATACAAAAGTTCATAAACACAGTCCCCTGATTCTTTTGACTCCAACAACATAATTTGTTTCCTCACTTCAAGAGGAACAACATCAAAGAAAGTTGCCACTAAGTCGTAGGCAAAAGGTTGAATTCTTTTCAATCTAACACTACCACCACATGTTCTGCTCACCATTCTCTAGTGAGGAGGCAAAATGGCAGAAGCAAGGGAACAATGAAGACAACCAGTCAAAGAACCACGACCAAAGAAACATGCAAACAAACAGACCACTTCCCCTTGAACCCCAGACCTAAAGGCTACCATATCATCCCCCAATTGCCACACCAAAGGTCCAGATTCGAGTAAATTATGAAATTCGCCACTTTAAGGACATAATACACCTAAATTCCAGATCCATACCAAACCTTGAAGACTCTAGATACCCAAACTGATTACAAGAGCACTCTCATCGCCCAAAGCAAATGATAGCATTAACAAGGTGAAACCCAAGCTAAAGAAACAAACTTGCTCTTGAATTGGCTCATTGATGCCCCAACTCAACAACCCAAAGTACTCCAAAGACGTGAACCAGATAGACCCAAAAAAAACCTATAAATATGCCAAACCTCTATTGACAGAGCTAGAATCCCCTCAAATTCAATACCACTCTAAAATATGGCGTGGATACCAACAGCGAAACACAGAAACTACAAAGGAATAAGAAATACTTATGAATTCGCTATCCAAGATGGGAAAAACTGAATGTATGTCCACCAGCTCAAAAATAAGCCCAAGCTTTGTAGCAAACAAATAACCAAGAACATCGACCCTACACACTATCCAAAATGGGCGAAATCAAACATAGGACCACAAACTCAGAAGCAGACCCAAGCTCTGTGGCATGCAAACAAGAGACCAAGGAAATTGATCCCAAATGAAACCAAGTGAAGGAGGTTGAGGATTGATCCTCACCACCATTCCCTCACTAACGTACCTCTGCCACCCCACTACACTAAGCATGCATTTATAGCAATGAGACGTTGAGATCATTATCCAACTCACCTTAATTGTACATTGTCATGCCATGACCAGAAAGAGACATTTGTAATTAGGGCACGACTTCCAAAGAAGCATCATTCCCTCCACCATTGGCATCGACAAATGACATGTTAAGCTCGTATCAAGTATATTGTTCTCATGGCTTCGAAACTTATTGTTGTCTTGCCTTGAATCCTAAAGAGAATCTTATCCATTTTTATGCGCTAAAGGATAAGGTGCTTTGCTTGGTTACATGGAAAACTCACAACATTATAAAGAAAATCATAAATAGAAAAAACCCACAATACTTAACATTGAAACTATGAAAAAATAGTAGTATCAAAAAAATACTACCAAACCAAAAAATTACAATCAAAAACCAATGTTTAAATTTACAAATTTTTGATGTAAGTAATGCCTTATCAACCATTTTAATATTATGCATATAAAATTGTTTATAATACATATAATTAAGCATAAACAAAATTAGGAAAACAAATATTATTGTGAAACAAAATCCTGATATAAAAATATATATATATACATATTTATAATAAAATAACTTATAATAATAATTAAAAATAAATTTATTAAACAATAAAACTAACAAATACAAACCCCGAAGAAAAATATAACTTCTAAATTTTTAATTCTTTATAATCCAATAAAAAACAAATACAACCCCAAAAAAATAACTTCAGAATTTTTAACTCTTATAATACAAATCATTTATCGTTCCACTACTTATGTATACATACTATTTTACAATTAAGAACTTCTGAATTTTTAACTCTTTATAATCCCAAGTCATTATCATTCGACTACATGCGTATACAAACTGATTTACAATTAAGAATGGTAATGTGAAAATAAAAATATTTGGTAAAATGTCTATTACGATGCATATCTATGCCAAAAGTTACAAGAATATCTATGCCAAAAGTTACAAGAGATGATGGCAGTGTGAAACAGAAAAATGCTTGGTGAAGTATACAAAAAGTTATCAGAGATGATAATGTGAAAATGAAAGAAAAAAAAAATTATAAAAATGATGGGAATGTAAAAGTAGATGATTGCAATGTGAAACAGAAAAATGTTTGGTGAAGTATACAAAAAGTTATGAGAGATGATAATGTGAAAATGAAAGAAAAAAAAATGTTATAATGGTGAAGTATACAAAAAGTTATCAGAGATGATAATGTGAAAATGAAAGAAAAAAAAAATGTTATAAAAATAATGGGAATGTAGAAGTAAAAGATGTTTGGTGAAGTGGATATATATGTGATAGTTTAATTGATCAATTTGAAATTTGTGAAATCATTTAAAAAAAATTGTGTTTCAAATTGAAATAGTTAAGGTAAACAATAATCTCGATCAGGGTGCATGCCGACAGTTGGGACAGGTTGGTCATAGTAATGTTCGGTACCTCTGCGATTAGTATCGTCACCCTCCACATGCTCAAGGCAATGGGTGCGGCAACCCTTGGCATGAATGCATGTTGGGGAGGTGGGAAAGGTGACAGGACAGGTGGTGAGGTGAGGAATATAGGAAGGCGAGGGAGGCAAGCATCCATTGTGGGAGTGTTTGCTTGTGGCAGAAGGTGGTATCGCAGTGGTGCGCGAGGAAGACGGAACCAGAGACGCCAAGCTCGACGACAAACACCATTAGAACCCAGGTATGTTATTTGGCCTCGCTCCTCCACTGTAATTATGTTATGGTTGGAGTTTTGCTGGGGTGAGAGGAGGGTAAATAGGAAGAAAGCCTGGGGGTAGAGAATTGCTGGTGGTAATGGGGAAGGCAATCACTAGCAATTGCCTGATTTTGTATCCATACCCTCTGCCAGACGGGTAGTGTCTATGACCGTCGGGGGGGGTAATTACATGTTGTTGGGTTTCAATACACCAGGTTCCTTAAACCATGCTTGGGGCGACGTTGACTATTGCAAGCAAATGAGTGAGGGGCATGAGATGGAATAAGGGGGTAGGGGGAAGCAATCGATAGGATTCACAGGAAGCAGCCATTATCGATACATGCAAAGCAAGTGCTAGGTTAACCGGAATTCCTCTCGCGCTGATGGCAAGGCCAGAGACTCTGATTGGAAAGCCAATTGGGTGGAACTGAGGGGAAATGCTATTAATCCATGGGCAGAGAGGGAAAGGGACCTAAGTTATCCCTGGCAAATTGTAAGGAGAAAGAGGGGACTGCGCGAATGCCTTCGGCAAGGGAAGGTTGACCTGCATGTGAAGAAAGTAATTGGGATTGGAAAAGGGGAGCGACAGCGGGCTCAGTCTATGGACCTCCCCGTTGTCGAGCGCAGTCTAAGGACCACCTCAACTCTAAGGCCGAGAGAGAAAGAGGAGAGGAGAAGCAGGGGGTGGCACATAACGATGGCAAAACAATTCAAAAAAGAGTCCAAACTGCAATGTTGTGTTTTGGTTCAACAAACTGTCGTTGTCACCAAGGTTCAGGCGAGCTAGTCATGGCTTGTGTTTTGAGGGGACGCGGTCGTGGCAGGAGAGGTTTGGCACCTAGGAAAGGCAAGGAGCCAAGCACATCGGAACCGCGAAGGGGCAGGAAGTCGGTAGAACATCTTATCACTGAAGCAACGGAGGCTTACCGTGAGGGGACGGATGCAGGAATTCAGAAACTGTTAGAAGAGCGGGAGGAAGAAATAAAACAAGGCATTGAGACAGAGGAAGAAATGGACAATTGGAGGACCTTAGTCCCAGATCTGGGCAACACCCAAGGAAGAATTACGTAGTTTAAACAAACTCTTTACCTTTATTGGTTAATGAAGAGTTTATTAGGCAAAGCAATGGAACAGATTTATGTGGGAATGGCAGTGACACTCCAAGGTATTCTGAGTTACAAGCAAGATTTGCATAAAATCCTCTTTCAGCGTCATAAACAAAACATCAGACTGGATAGAATTGACCGCCACATCCCTTGCATACTGGAATTGAATGACATGCCTGGGGCATCTGCCAAGGATCTGGTCCTTGTTAAATCTACCTCGGAGGAGCAGAAGGGATAGACTCTTACCTATGCATATTTTTGTTTTATGCAGATAGCTTTTAATTTTTTGTGATGCAAATATCAGTTTAGATAGTTATGTAGTGTATGGACATGAAACAGAAACATATCTAGCATGGCTAGAGAGATTAAGACTTTACTATTTTTCGATGGCTTACAATGCGAACAGGTGGCTAACAGATTTGGTTTCCCTTCAGGGCAAGTTGAGGCCACTTAGTCAATATTTGTGATGTAAACCTGCCTTTGTTTAATAGTAAATGGAATGATCATGCCAAACTTAACATAAAAAACTAAGGCAAACATTAATCTTTATATTTGAGTACTACTAATCTTTATGTTTGAATAGGCTATATGAGATGAATATTTAAAATAATTTGAAACAAGAGATGAGAGGAGTATTAATGATGACCAACATGGTATCTTTATTCAAATACTATAATAAACTTGTTTTTACATGTATGTTTAATTCTGATATTAATATGTTTTATAATGCTTTAATTTATATTAAAAATTATTAATAATACCCTTTAAATTTTAATATAATAATACCCATTTAAATTACATTAAATACAAATAAATAAATATTTTCTTTTAACATTCTTTTTATTTTAAAAAATCAATTTAATTTATTAAAATTAAAATATTTCCCAATATAAAGTGCCTCAGGCATTTAATTTATATTCCATCTTTAAAATAAAATAAAAAAATCCAATCCTAAAAACCATTCCAAACCTAAAATAATTATCACCCCACACATATATATAATATTAAAAACCATTAATAACTTAAAATAATTATCACCCCAAAATATATATATATATTACTCATAGAAAATAGAAACCTTATCACTAACCAAGGCAAAAGACTCCATCACTATTTTATTATCTATAATTTTTCTTTTGTGAAAGAAAATATTTTTCCAAATAGAAAATAAGAGCCAATCCTTCACCACCGCAAAAACTTTATCACTATTTTATCAGCTTATTATCACAAATAACCAGTGTATTGGATAGTGCAATCTCTTTCCCTATTTTATTTGGCTTCTTTCCGAGCCAGAAAAGCAAAACCATATGTTATTTGGCCTCTTTCCAAGCCAGAGAAGCAAAACCATATGTTATTTGGCCTCTTTCCAAGGTAGAGAGGCAAAACCATATGTTATATTCATTCCTTTGCTTTGCATTTTACATGTAATCTTTCCAAGCCAGAGAAGCAAAACCATATGTTATTTGGCCTCTTTCCAAGGCAGAGAGGCAAAACCATATGTTATATTCATTCCTTTGCTTTGCATTTTACATGTAATCAACTAATGCTAATTGAAGGCATTAAATGTTATGTGGTGCACTCCATATCTTAATGCTTTGTGTCCCTCGTTTGGTGCTCCCTTGCTGGCATCAATCAGGATTTCCATTATTAACGCAATTGCTCTATGGGAGGTCAGGAGTAAAGCTAATTGAATTATAAAGAGGGAGCCTTTAACGTAGTTGCTCTCCTAATGATTGTCAACGTCGTAGAGGCTCGAAAGCGATAGCCAAAGCTGGGGTCATCATAGACTTCTTGTTCTTCTTAGCGATAGCCACTCAGAATATGCGGTTGGAAACCTTTACAGATCCATCGATCGATGTGGAGCACTCATTAATCTCATGGGTGGAAACTTGACTATTAGGAGCTCGTGATTGTATATTTTTTATAAAGATAAGTGCATTACACTGCTTCCTGACCACTTACCTTACGAACTACGCCTATTGCCTTCTTACCGCTTACCATTCCTACAATGCCAACTGCTTAACTTATACCAGAATACACACGATATAAAATGACCACGGGCAAACCAAGGCCAACCAGTAGAACCCCATCTCCAACTGCTTAACTTATCCCAGAATACTCACGATATAAAATGACCACGGGCAAACCAAGGCCAACCAGTAGAACCCCATCTAGAGACCATCGATTCATATCTTTGGTGGTCGGACGAAAGTTTTGTTTTTCAATAAGAAGAGTGAGCATTGCAATCGCTCTAAATCAACTGCAAAGAGTTACACTTCGCCTTGAAACTGTGAGTGGGCTACTGCCGGTGAGTGCGCAGCTACGACACTGGTACATTGATGTACCTGTAATTGAGCATCTATGTAAATATATACGTCGAACCCTTAATTATGGCCTCATGTACCAAGCTGAGAGCAAGTACGATTTTACTATTGAGTAACCAACTCCCCATTCAAGACAGGGACTAATTGCCATGCAACTTACTTTATTTAATATAATTTTGTTTTTTTCAAAAAAAATATATAATTGATTTGCAGTAGTCTTACTAGTGATCAAATCTATGGAGGCATCACCCATATGCTTATAGTATAGGAAGATACAAGCAATATGAAAGCAAGTCACATCACCAACTCCGGCCTCTAGAGTTTTGGTGTTTGGAATCAATTTGTAATAGTCCTACCCGTGTTCAAATCTCTGGAAGCATCACCCATATGCCTGTAGTGTAGGAAGATACAAGCAATATGAAAGCAAGTCCCATCACCAACTCCGTCCTCTAGAGTTTTGGTGTTTGGAATCGATTTGCAGTAGTCCCACCCGTGTTCAAATCTCTGGAGGCATCACCCATATGCTCGTAGTGTAGGAGGATACAAGCAAATATGAAAACAAGTCCCATCACCAACTCTGGCCTCTTGAGTTTTGGTGTTTGGAATTGATTTGCATTAGTCTCACCCATATGCCTGTAGTGTAGGAAGATACAAGCAATATGAAAGCAAGTCCCATCACCAACTCCGTCCTCTAGAGTTTTGGTGTTTGGAATCGATTTGCAGTAGTCCCACCCGTGTTCAAATCTCTGGAGGCATCACCCATATGCTCGTAGTGTAGGAGGATACAAGCAAATATGAAAACAAGTCCCATCACCAACTCTGGCCTCTTGAGTTTTGGTGTTTGGAATTGATTTGCATTAGTCTCACCCGTGTTTGGAAGTGTTTGGAATCCATTTGCAATAGTCCCACCCGTGTTCAAATCTCTTGAGGCATCACCCATATGCCCATAGTGTAGGAGGATACAAGCAATATGAAAGCAAGTCTCATCACCAACTTTAGAGTTTTGGTGTTTGGAATCGATTTGCATTAGTCCCACCCGTGTTTGGAAGTGTTTGGAATCGATTTTCAATAGTCCCACCCGTGCTCAAATCTCTTGAGGCATCACCCATATGCCTGTAGTGTAAGAGGATACAAGCAATATGAAAGCAAGTATCATCACCAACTCTGGCCTCTTGAGTTTTGGTGTTTGGAATCGATTTGCAGTAGTCTCACCCATGTTCAAATCTCTGGAGGCATCACCCATATGCCCGTAGTGTAGAAGGATACAAGCAATATGAAAGCAAGTCCCATCACCAACTCCGGCCTCTGGAGTTTTGGTGTTTGGAATCGATTTGCAGTAGTCTCACTCGTGAGTTTTGGTGTTTGGAATCGATTTGCAGTAGTCTCACTCGTGTTCATTTAACCCAATATACTGTTTGGAATCGATTTGCAATAGTTTCACTCGTGTTCATTTAACCCAATATACTTATTCTTAGAGTCGTGGCTGGAACCCTGGCAAAAAAAATTCAAAAGATCTTATAAAGACAGTTTGAATCATGTTTTTGATGGTCAAAATAGATTTAGCACCATCAAAAACTTCTAAGACTGAAAATTATAAAGTTTAACTTCATCTAGACTTTTCATCAATCCTAGTCTACCTAGTCTTAGTTTTTACCAAAGCACTAGCCTAGTCTACCTAGTCCTAGTTTTTACCCAAGCACCAGCCTAGTCTACCTAAAGCTTTATGAGAGCACTTACGAAGCGCAAGTTCGTACTAGAGCTTATTCAACCCAGCGTATTCATCTTGTGTGCTTATCTGAAGCACGTTATCCATAGTGGCATCATAATAAGTGAGGTGCACCACTAATCTAGACTAAAACTTAATCATTATTAATTAGTACTTATTCATTATTAGTTAGTGTCTTATTCATCTTAATAAGTGAGATGCACCCTTAATCTTAAATTAAAAAATATGGATTTTTTTATTTGTTTGATTTAATTTTTTTAATAAAATAAACTCACATATATTGAGCAGTTAAAGATATACACATTTTTTATTTATCTCTGGATATTTAATAAAAGAATAGTTTTTAAGCATGTTTTTTTGGAAAGTTTCTGGCTTCTTGTCTGATTTCATTTGTCTAAAATCCAACATCAATTTATTGAAATCACAAGTTTGACAACTGAACCCTAATTTGTCTAGAATCCAGCAGGAATTCATTGAAATTATAAGTTTGACAAGTGAACTCTTTCACTTAATAAGTGAGACACACCCTTAATCTTAAATTAAAAAATATGGATTTTTTTTAATAAAATAAACTCACATATATTGAGCAGTTAAAGATATGCACCTTTTTTATTTATCTCTGGATATTTAATAAAAGAATAGTTTTTAAGCAAGTTATTTTGGAAAGTTTCTGGCTTATTGTCTGATTTAATTTGTCTAAAATCAGACATCAATTTATTGAAATCACAAGTTTGACAACTGAACCCTAATTTGTCTAGAATTCAGCAGGAATTCATTGAAATTATAAGTTTGACAAGTAAACTCTTCACTTAATAAGTGAGATGCACCCTTAATCTTAAATTAAAAAATATGGATTTTTTTATTTGTTTGATTTAATTCTTTTAATAAAATAAACTCACATATATTGAGCAGTTAAAGATATGCACTTTCTTTTATTTATCTCTGGATATTTAATAAAAGAATAGTTTTTAAGCACGTCTTTTTGGAAAGTTTCTGGCTTATTGTCTGATTTAATTTGTCTAAAATCCAGCATCAATTTATTGAAATCACAAATTTGACAACTGAACCCTAATTTGTCTAGAATCCAGCAGGAATTCATTGAAATTATAGGTTTGACAAGTAAACTCTTCACTTAATAAGTGAGATGCACCCTTAATCTTAAATTAAAAAATATGGATTTTTTTATTTGTTTAATTTAATTCTTTTAACAAAATAAACTCACATATATTGAGCAGTTAAAGATATGCACACTTTTTATTTATCTCTGGATATTTAATAAAAGAATAGTTTTTAAGCACGTCTTTTTGGAAAGTTTCTGGCTTTTTGTCTGATTTAATTTGTCTAAAATCCAGCATCAATTTATTGAAATCACAAGTTTGACAACTGAACCCTAATTTGTCTAGAATCCAGCAGGAATTCATTGAAATTATAAGTTTGACAAGTGAACTCTTCACAATCAAAGTGCCCCAGGGGTTTTGGAGAGTGCTGAATCCATATATACAGTTAAAAAACCAGTTTAAACAACACAAATCAAGATTTGGCCACAACTACAAATCTGCTGGAAACTCCAAAAAGCCTCACTTAAAGACTGCTCCTTTAATAAATAAAGGATCAGAATTATTTTATTATAGTTACTTTGCAAAACACATGTTAATCTAATTTCTGTAATAAATTTCTAAATGTTATTGCACAAAACAATGGCTTTGTCTAATATTTTGACTTTTTGACATATTTTCTAATCAATTTTAGCTGAAATCTTGGAGAGTTATATTAGAATCACACGCTTGAGTTGTTATAATCACAAGCTTAAAATAGTCTGCATTGGCAAATTCGAACCAAAAAAAATCAAAATTAAAACAATTAAACTACACCCCAAACAAATAGACCTAAAAGGTCCTTCTCTGCTCTTATTCCCTTGAATAGCTCAACGGATTTCTTCCAGTAAGTTCTTGCGTAAGATGATAAGCTATAAAATCTTTTTGGTAGGGATTGTGGTATTTATGCTTAGTTCCTTGAGAGGCATTAACATCCTTTAAATACTTTATTGATAACGATGCAATTTATTTTGGTGTTTCCTCCTACTCTTCAGATTTTTTTGTGTCGTACTTCGGCTCGATCTAGCGTCTTTTAATTTAGAAAATACTTGATTCTTCTCCCGGGGACAACCAGGTCGTCCTTGGACATAGCCTTGCTCTTTTCATGAATGGGAAATGCTTTTTTATAGAGTATAGAACATAGCCTTGCTCTTTTCATGAATGGGAAATGCTTTTGTTAGAGTATAGAAACAGCTTTGCAAAGAGAAATAATAGGTTAGTCGTGGATTTCCATGGTTGTTTTAATTTCCTTTATTCCTTTAGGTATAACCTGACAGTCAAGACCTTATATCAAAACTCTGGACCTTTTTGCTTCAAGAAATAATTTATTGAAGAAGAAATTATTGATTTGGATAGAGGTACTAAATTGTCTCCTCCTTTCTATATCTTACAACTTAAAAAACTAAACATTCATTTCATTGCCAGGCTAAACACTCTACAAGAAGGATCTGAACATGTGCAGGGTAACGGAAACTCCACATTATCTGTAAGAATATTTTAGGAAGGTAGGAAACATGACACTGTAATTCATAAGTCAGTGACAAAAAAACTTGACTATAAACACCCACCTTCCAACATTGCCTGTCGGCAATCAAACTTGATATTAAAAAAGATGAACTTTCATATAATACCGTTACATGCATTTCTATGGCATACCTTTCTGACTGCCTCATTTTTGAAGTAATCTTAAATAATGATCACCAAATTTCATATCTATCTCTCAGCCCCATTATCTGTAATGTCATATGATCTCTTTCCTTTTCTTGTCTTAGACTTCTTTTCTTTCATCTGCCGTTTTTTAGCATCTATTGTAGTCCATGTGTAGTCACTTGGTATAGCAAATGGATCCTGAACTTCTTTGGAAAGTTTATCTGGACTAGCAGGCACTGCTGTATTTCGGCTGTGAGAGCCCTTTATCCACTGAAACCACGAGTTTGAAGACTCTTGTGTGTTCTTACTTTCCTTAGCTATCAAATCTTGCAGATGAGCGGGACTGGATGGAGGTGTAGAGAATTCTTCAGATGGTGGCAGCTCTTCAAACTTTGTGAAAGTAATAACTACTCTAATGGTAGGAACAACAGGAATAGCAACCTGACAGTAAATCAAAAAATACGAGTCATTGATTATGACTGTAGATAATCTTTAGCAGCCTGCTTTATGGAAATAATGAAACAAACTTCTATAGGCACTTGCAATTTACAAAACTAGTAGAAAAAATAAGAGCAGAATGGCATGTAACAAGTCTCCAACTGAAAGCCCTACATAAGTAAAGCTGTAGTTCTCGCCATTAAGATGCCAACTTCACTTTCTTTAAATTGCATGGAAATGCATATGGATCCACCAATTATTTTTGAAAAGTCAGGATACAGGAAACCACGCACTCACACACACGTATACCCTCGACCAAAAACATAGAAAATTTGTATCTTCACTTATATTTTGCTCCAAACTACTCTTACAAACTCATAAATGCAGAATATTATAGAAAAGTCGAGGCTTATTGCTTTAGAAAGGGGGTTGGGGGTTATTTTCTAGGTAAAATTTCGGATCCCCAAGAGGACCCGGGATGGATCCTGCCAGATCCAGATGGAAAAATGAATCCTGAATCCGAGAATCCTCTATAGGTGGATCTGGAAAAATAGCAATTTGTTAAGTATATTTAGAGAATTACTTGGCTAGCATTGATGAATTTAACAGAACTAGGCAAAAGCAAGCCGCTCAGCAAGCTTGTTGTACAAGGCATTTTGGATATAACCTATGTTAAACAGATCGGTAACTTGTGTAATTATAGGCTCCAATATACACGAAACAACTCCTCGAACTGGAAATACTTTACACCCTTTGTGAATGCTAAATTGGAATAGCTATATTTGTGTGACCTAATTCACAGAGGACGCTAAGAAACACCAAAAGCATTTTCAAAAAGCATAGTCAAATTTAAGTATATTTAGAGAAGTACTTGGCTAGCATTGTTGAATTTAACAGAACTAGGCAAAAGCAAGCTTGGTGTACAAGGCATGTTGGATATAACCTATGTTAAGCAGATCGGTAACTTGTGTAATTATGGGCTTCAATATACATGAAACAACTCCTCGAACTGGAAATACTTTACACCCTTTGTGAATGCTAAATTGGAATAGCTATATTGGTGTGACCTAATTCGCAGAGGGCACTAAGAAACACCAAAAGCATTTTCGAAAAGCATAGTCAAGAAGAGTACATTGTGGAAAATTGAATTCTTCAAGATGGTAGAAGTTATTGCTCTCTGTTACCTTGTATATTTAATAGTAGGATTAGGGCTTTGGTAATGTGGTGTGTGAAGGACTTGTGACTCGAGAGCAATAAAACTTGTGAGAGCACCACTTACTAATGCCTACATCAACACTGCTTGTTCATGACAGATGAACAACCGATTCAAAGAAGAACTAAACACTAACAGCCATTGCACCAAGGATGGTACAAAAATCATCTAAAAATAACAGCATAAACAGTGGTCATGCCTCTTGCTATAATGAATTGCTTGAAAACTCTGAAAATCCAACTCCTTTTATGCTGCATATATCTATTATCAAGTATGAAAATCCAACCAGTAACTCAACAGAGGTTAAACTGAGGAACACTTGGTCCAACAAAAACCATATGAGCACAGAGCTACAACATAATACTTGGACCTTCGCCAGCTTCCACTTAAACCATTTGAAGATGGAAAATCAACACAATTATACAAAGACCAATGTACAGTTGTAGGCCAATAAAAAAAATTCTGAACAGGATTGTCAAACTTATTAAAACATCTCAACATCTGGCTAAAAAAAGTAATTTTATATGCATGACAAGTTCACTGAGGCATTTGTGGTCCTCTATGTAGGAAGTTTTTAGTGTAGCAGAGTTTGTGTGTATAGCAGAATTTTCTTTCTGCCTATTATTTTAGGTTCATTTGTGCTCATCAATCTTTTTCCAGTACCAAAATGTATTGATTTTAAAACAGTTAGTAAATACTGAACCCAGATTCAGAGATCACAGACAGAGTGTCCAGACTCCAAATGTCATAGAATAACTTAATTCTGCACAACATTACGAGGCTCAAGTGGGCTCCTTCTAAGAACATTCATGATTTTCCATGTTTTGTAAAGGAAACAGTAGATGTAACAGATTTCTCTTGCCACCGCCCCCCCTATTATTTTAGGTTCTTATGTACTCATGGATATGTCTTGAGTACTAAACATACTGATTTTAAAAGAATCACTCAGATTTCAAGGATCACAGAGTATCCAAGTGTCACATAACTAGTATTACAGCAGCTTCATTCTGCACCACATTTAAGGTTGAAGCAGGCCCATTTCTAAGGACATTCACCACTTCCCAGATTTTGTAAAGGAAAACTGTAGATGTAGCAGATTTCTCTTCCCTGCCTATTATTTTAGGTTCATATGCACAGATGAATCTGTCAAGTACTAAAACATATTGATTTAAAAAAAAAAAAATGAAACTCAGATTCAAGAATCAGGGAGTGCCAAAACGTCATAGAACCGGTGCTATAACACTTTATGCTGCAGTAAAGTACACGGTTCAAGCAAGCCCCTTCCAAATAAATTCGCAACTTCCTGAGTTTTGTAATGGAAAACTGTCATCCAAAATAGTCTCCAGGGATGTGGCATAGCATTGTAGACAGTGCCCTATCTCAAGTTCAATGTAGATCAACTTCCTGGGGAAGATCATCTGGCATAGACAGTTGTTACAACTTTAATTTAGCATCAGCAGGCATTTGTGCAAACGTAAGTTCATAATGCATATTGCATAGATTGGATGATATCATATGAGACAACATCATAGGATACGTTGAATCTAGCCTTGCGGAAAATCAATACAAAATTTCCAATGTAGCTTTACATTATCAACATCCAAGCTTCCAAAATGAACAGAAGATTATGGTCCACTGAATCTTTAAGAATTTAGGAAGATGACAGGTAAACGAAGCAACTCAATAACAAAGAACAAGATGTAGCAGAAAACAAATTTATCCAAGAGATTTCCAGTTCCAATCCCACCTTGGCATCCCTACGCTGAAGGCAAGTCTATTAACAAGCTGTCGGAATGAAAAACTAATGAGACTTTACCTTGTCAACGACCCTGATTTGGTACATTTGTTAAGGATCCATATCCATGTGCAGGTCTCTGAAAAACATGTTGTTTATGAATTCCTTGTTATCTTTTCCCATGCTAGTAAATAGGCACTAAAATCTCAATGTGACAGATTGATACTAAATGTCCTCAACTACGTGGCCCATGTGGGCAGACCTCCCAAGCTACAGTGAGAATGTGAATGTTTAATAAGCATGGAGTTATGTTTGAGGCCTGGGCATCAAGTGTTCAATATCAAAAAAGTCTCACCGAAATACCAAAAGAACAAAATGCTGCTATCATACATCTATTGCTCACATACCCTAACCAGGATCCATATCCATATGTAAGGTTTCTCACAGAAACGTTTTGTTTGTGAATTCCTTATGATCTTTTCCCCCTGTTAGTAGGTACGCACTTAAATATCAAGTGAAACAGACTGACACTAGATGCTTATCAGATGTCCTAAACTAAGTAGTTAGAGTGGGAAGACATCCCAAGTTACAGTAAGAATGTGGATGCCTAATAGGCATGGAGTTATGTTTGAGCCTTGGGCTTCACTAGCTCAATATCAAAAAAGTTCCACCAATGTACTCAAGCCGCAGAGCGATACCAAAAGAACAAAATGCCACTATCATACATAGATTGTTCAGATATCTTAACCGGGATCCATATCCATGAATAGGATTTTTCTCGAAGAATCGATTTGTTTATGAATTCGTTATGATGTTTGATCTTTTCTCCCTGCACTTAACGGGAACAATGTCCAAAACTGTTCCACCACTGCCCTAGATGCCACGGAACAATCCGAGAAGAACAAAATGCTGCTACCATAGATGGATTGCTCACATACCTTAGCCGGGAACAATATTCATGTGTAGAAAGTTTTGACAGAAATGCCTTGGTTATGAAATCCCTATGATCTTTTCCCATGCTAGTAAGCCATAAAATCTCAAGTGAGAAAGACTAATACTAAAAGCCTCCTCACTAAGTAGCTGGTGTGGGCAGACCTACCAAGGTACAGTGAAACAGTGTATGCTTAATAGCGATGGAACTATGTTTGAGCATTGTGCGTTGCGAACTCAATTATTAGTTACACGTTACAGAGTAATCAAACAGTTGCAGCTTAGTAGACTTTCGTCCTCTTTTGCATTCAATCAATTGAAAGGAGTTCATTTTCTTATAAACAAAAAATTTGATACACCAATTTGTTGATGTTTGGCTTGATCCTAACCTTCAATTATATCATTATCATCCAATTTGAGGTTTGACCAAATCGTAACCTTCAGTTATATTATTATTACTCACTAAAAGAAGAACAAGAACAAGAACATTGCTCACATACCTTAACAGGGAACGTCCCAGAGGGGAGCTTTGTGGTGAGCAATTCTCGAAGACGACGAACAGCCTTGACCTTATCCGCCAAAATATCCAACAATGGCAGCATCTCCTCTGTTCGGAGTGGAAACTGCGGTGTGAGCCACAAAACAGGCCTTAATCCCTTCTTGTACACGCTTTCATGGCTGCTGCTTTCATTACCAGAAGAAGCACCTCTTCGCCGCCCACCCACTTCTTTCCCAGCCCATTTTCTCCCATCCTTCTTCCTGAAATCCTCCGCCCCAACATATTCCCCCCTCCTGACATCCAAAGACCTTCTCCCTTGCTCCAACTTCTTCCTAGGCCCCAAGAGATCACTGACCTTCTCCTCAATACTAAAAGAGCTCCTCGGACCACTCACAACTTTCTTATGCCCTGCTCCTTCATCCAAAGACCTCCTACCCGGCTCAGGCTTCTTCGAAGACCTGGGACCCAAGAGATCACTGACCTTCTCCTCAATACTGAAAGAGCTCCTAGAACCACTCACAACTTTCTTCTGACCTAATCCTCCTAAACCTTCATCTTTACAACTCCTCCTGCTACCCCAAACCCACCCTTTTTCCTCCTTCACCTCCTTGCTACTAAACCTAAGCTCAAAGTTCCCACTCTTACTAAAACTAAACCTCTCCTTCTTCTCCACATAAAAATCCAAATCCCCTCTTTCAAAAGAACTATGCCTGCGCCCAAAATCAGCAGGCCTCTCTGCAACCAAGAACCCATCTTCAACATCACCATTAAGCTCCAATTCCCCCATTTTCAATACATCCTCCATCTGCCGCCTCTCATCCTCAGTCAGCATCTCTGCATAATCTTCACTCTCGTCCTTACCATTTTGATTCTCCCCCGGCCCGGACACTCTCCTGGACTTAAAACTCAACATAACATGATGCATATCATAGACCTTAGCTTTCCAGTTTCCCACCATTTCAGATTTATCCTGCCTTCTCCAATTTAGCTGAGGAACAAGCTCAGCATTGGTAACATCAATTCCAGGCCTGTATACATTTGTCTGCTTCATCGCCTCGGCCTCTTGCTTCACCTCGGCGTCAGAAGGTCGAATCCCAGCATCCTCAAACGCATTCATGATCTCTTTCTCCTTGTGTCCCAACATGAGCAACGACCCGGGCGCGATTCTCCCGTCATCGCTGCCTTCACCCAAAAACAAGAAGGTCTGATCCGCCCTCTGTATCTTAAACCCATCGAACCCCGCCAGCGTCGTGTCGGCCCTCAGGTTGGCGTCGCGCTTCCAGATTCTGTAAGTATCCGAGGGCGCGATGCGGCCCACAAAAGGTATAACAGAGCTCTCGAACTGAAAACCGATCTCCATGTAAAAATCCCGCATCCGCCTCATGCAGGCCACAAGCCGGGGCAGTCTGCGGCACCACTTAGCCCATGCCGCCGGCTGGTAATGCCGCATTATGATCATGGCGATCTCGTCATGTCGCCCGCAGATTGCCTCCTGCAGGGCGCTCCACCCCGCCTCGTTCTGCAAGCTCCAGTTGGCGCCTACAGACATGAGCAACTCAGCCGAGACGGGATCGTTCAGCCGAACCGCGAGGTGCAGAGGCGTCTCGCGCCCCGGCACGTCCCGCCGATCGATCACGCCCGCGATGGAATCCGCCCTCTGCTCCTCCCGAATAGACTCCGCTTCCGTGCGGATTTCGCCCGCCCGAGCCAATTTCGGCAACGACGCGATTATCCGCCGGAGCGCTGCGTGGTCTCTCCGCGCCACTGCATAGTGGGGTGGGCTGTGCGCCACTTTCAGCAGCTCCTCGCAGCTTAACTGCGCCATTATTCCTCAAATTTTTTTTCTATCAGAAATCTCTGTGTTTCATTAACACTAAAAAGCTTTCAGTTCCCTGCTTATTCTTCTGCACTCTTCCCGAAACTCTGCTCGGCTCTCAGGCTTCCGTTTGGTATCGTTTTGTTTATTGTTAAATGGTTTTGAGTTATTATTAATAAAAGTGGGAATGGATTGAGGGAATCATGTTCCAACGGTAACTTTCGGCTTTCCATGAAGACCAGGTCCACCCTATGATCCTATTCTGCACACTGTGTTCACACTGTAGCAGGCGTGAGTGGTACAATGGTGGTGGTGAATCATTACCATAAACTCGTTTTAATCATGAATTTATCACGACTTTTCCCACACTTATTATGCGCCGTCTGGAGTGCAAGCTTATCTTTAACATATATATTAATTTTGGCGGTGAAAAATGTTTATCATTATTATGTTATGGATGAAGGAAAATTTTCTTCAATTCAAGGTAGGAATAGGAATTTTGCACTACGTAGTTTAGAGTACAAAATATGGAAAATAAAATGGATGTTTTTCTATATTTGTAAATTGTATTTTTGATAAAACGGAAGTGTTGGCATGGAATTAGTGGAATGCTAACAAGATTAACAACATTAATCATATTAATTATTTTTTAGGAAATTTATTTATAATTATTATGTTTATAAGATTAATAACCATTTAATCATATTAATCTATTTTAGTAATTTATTATAATTATTATGTATAAAAAAATTATATTTTAACATTGGATCATACTAATTTGTTTTACTAAATTTATTATAATTATGATGTACATAATAATTTTTATATAAAAAATAAATTGAAAATTTGTTTTTAATATAGATTATTTTAATTTTTTGATGGGGTGATTACAATCAGGTACAAGTGTCTCAAGCATGGTCATTGGTGTTTGCTTCTTGGTCACGCGAGTATTAAATCTTGCTTAATGTGTCTTTTTCGCAATCAATTTCTTTGTGCGATGATTCATTCCATGCAAGTGAATGTTAAATTTGATGTCTAGAGAGCGTTTCGATCTAGTTTGGAAGCTTGGCTAATGAATTTGGGTCATGAGGAGTTTGGAGGTGTCTAGGTCTGGTGCCATGGCGGCTCTCTAGGGTTTCGGCCTTGGCTAAGGAGCGATGTGGGCGATTGTGGTTTTCTGTTTGGGTTGGGTTCTGTCTACTGGTCTATCCCTGAGATCCTGGAGCTTGAGCGGACGGCATCCAGTATAGTCTCCACGCCATTGTTGGTCTTAGGTTGTCCTCGCATCTTTGAAAGCTTTGGGTTCCTCCCTCAGGTGCATGGGGTAAGGTTTATGTGTCTCTCACATCCTCTGCATGCTTATTTTGTTGCAAGGTTTTGTCTATGTGTGTTGGTGGACTCTCTGTTGTGGCCTCAATGTTCACAACTCCTCCTAGTCTACAATGGCATGAAAGTGATACCCTGACCTCTGGTAAGTTTGGTAGGTAGTTTGGGAAAGTCACTAAAATTACTCCTCTTCTCAAATGGGGTTGTGTTTTCTGTTCTAGTAAATTCATTAGGTCACGGGTGGGGTTTGTCCCATCCAACTCTCTGGTCTGGTTGTACTCTTGCTCATCTTGTTCCATTTCACATTGTGTTAGTCTTCCGGTATCTTCTCAATTGGTGTAGTGGTTCTGTGGTCTTTGGTTTTGTATTACTTCTTGCAAGTCCAGCGACGGACTCTTCTTGGTTTTCACCCTCAACTAGTCATCAACCTCTGTCAATTTCGGTATGCCCCAACAAAGGGGTCGACCCTGTCAAGGGAGGGCCCAGCTTGCCCAAGATGGTCGGCCCGAGCCTGGACACAACTTGTCCTTCACCAACTCGGCTAGTTAGGAGATAGAGGGTGCATAAGCTATTTCTCTAGCTTGCTCTTCATGCCGCATTGAAGCCCATGCTTCTATAGAGTCCATTGTTGAGCAATTGCAGGACATCCAAATTGATTTGGACATCCTCAGGGACCATAGGTATGGCGATCGAAATGAAATAATGGCCTATCTTACTGATATTCAACACAGTCAAAGTGAAATTCTGGCTCAACTGGACAATCTTTGATGTAGTGATCGTCGCACCAATGATCACCTTCGCAGCTTGGAAGTGCATGTGGAACACATTGGTTTCCACATTCATGATTGTGTTGGTTACTCCCCCCCTACTCCCTCCCCACTCCCCCCCACCCATCCATCCCCCTTGACATGTTGTTGTCAATCTTGGTCTCCTTTTTGGTTATTCCTAGTATGCTACAATTTCAATGCCTTATGAAAATAATGTATGTCAAGTGTCCTTTTTGGTATCCTCCAATCCCCAATCTCAAAAAGTATGGTCAGAATGAAAGTGCGGGGACTGTTGAGACTGATTTTGTATGTTATGCTATTTAGGAAATCTAATGAAATCTTTTTGACCGACAATCTTTTTTATAGATTATTTTAACTATAAAAAACTTATCATTGTTATAAATGCATCATAACGCTAAAATTATTATGGATATTGTACAATGTTAACAAAATTAAAAAATGGGTGGTAAGAGTAAATTTATTTTAAAACTAAATTCATTATGGATATTGTACAATGTTAACAAGATTATAAAAAGATTGTAAGTGTAAGGGGTTGTTTACAATTTAGATGGATTATAAACACTTTCATTTGCTTAGGGAATTAGCCACTCCTCAAATGAGGTAAAAGTGTAGCAATTTACTAACATATCCAAACATCTTTATCTCAGGGTACTTTCACACCATTTTCTTTGTTCTTGGTTTCAAGTTAGGATCCTCTTTGGCATTTGGCCACCAATTTGAGAGGATTCTTCTTAATACATTAAAAGCATTCAACATAAAATCCATCGCCTACATTAATTTCATCTCGCTTGATTTCAGGATGTCATTGCTCTTATTCACAATTGACATGATAATTCATCACAAGTTCATTCAAACCTGCTTGCGATCATGATCGTTGAGATCAATTGAATTATGTGGCATCATAATTGCAAGGTGAATACCAGACCATGTTTAACCAGATGCCAAGGAGGATCCTTTAATGTAGGCGATGGATTTAAAGTGAGGATCCTCCTTGGCATTGGGGGCGTATGGCCATGTTTAACTGTTAAGGATCCTTGGTAGCTGGTGGCCATGCACCCCTCCCTCTCCCCCTTCTCCTGCCCCCTACTTGGTGCCTCTCTATCAACCCATCTAGGGATAAATATTCCTAACTATTAAACACACTCAAATTTTATAATAGAAAAATGGGAATTCATAATTATTATAATAAAATAATAAATAATCTCCCTAGATGGGGTGTTATACATGCAAGAGGGTGGGGGTAGGCTATCGTCATCCCACCTAGCCATGCGACTCGGGGACATCGCAGCATGCCCCCATCGCTGGTTCTCAAGGTTAGCATGAGGAAGTTGCAATTTTGCAAATGTATACCATTCTCATTAACCACCCATGCAACCCTCATTCCAATGACATTTGCCTCGGTTGCATTGTGATCTTCTAGTATGTATATTGGAGTCTCTTCCATGTAAACAACTATTCTCTACAAACACCAAGCATGGCATTTACGACCTCAGCTTTGGCACTCAATAGTTTTAATGATACTGACCATTGAGGAACACGTCTCCATGGGCATTACACGACATCTGCAATTATGAATTATAATCTAGGTGCTCTGCTAGTTCATCACCCCATCAAACAAGAGAGCTTTCTAGACAAAGTGAATTTAGGTCTGGTGCATTCCTATGAATTCATGGTTGAGAGTTCTCCCACTTCTAATTTTCTAAGTAGTTTCTAAAAGAAATATGTGTACATTGCTCAAGAGCTTTTCTCCACAAAATTGTTATCTTTTCTCCTAAAACTCATTGGGCACTCCATTTTCCCTAAGAATAGGACTCTCCATATGGAAGCTTATAGTAACTTCCAACTTTGGTCGAAGCATCCCACCACCATGGAGAAACTCTATACTTGGCAGGCACCCTCTCTCTTTCGATCACAATCATCCCTTTCCCTTCCTAGTTCTTTATTTGGTTTTTTACTCATCGTGTTATTTTCAAGTATGCTAACCTTCACAATCATTTGGTGTTGTCACTTCTACTGACCTTATGCTTGTTGCCTCTCTAGAATCCTCAACCACCCCCCACCCCCGTGGCTCCCTTTCTCTTGCAGAGCATCCCTAAGTTGGCACCTTCCTTTGTTAATCCTCCTCTCATCTCTCCAGCTTGTTGTTGACCTCACTTATTTGTCCAGGCTACATTCGTGGCTCTGTTGTGCTCACCTAGCTCTCCTAACTATGTGCCTTTGTCCTCTCCTTAACACTCATCCCTTTATTCTTTGACCTTTTCTCCCTCCCTGTGCATCAAATATGCCTCATCAATGTGTCAGGGTTCATAGGTGTCAAGCCCTTAGGCTTGAGTGCACACGAAGAACACACCTGAGTCGACTTGGTGGAGCGACTTGGTGATGAGTGGCAAAAAATTGCAGTCAAGTGGTCGAGAGCATACAGGCACCCAACCAAAGATGGAAGGATTGGTGAAGTTGGTGCACCAAGGTGCATGACCGAACAAGGGTGTGGATGCTCACTTGAAGACAAGAGCACTCTTTCGAATGAAGCATCCAAGACGATTGAGGTCAGTCTAAGATGCCCAAACAGATGTCACAGATAAACTGTGGGTGTGGGCACATATATATAAATGAAGGTGAGGATGAGTAGAGGCATGAAGGAACTCAACCAACCAATGAAGAAAGAAACTGAATCGCAAGTTGTATGAAGTAAGAAGGACAAGTTGAGACTCATAGGAAAGCTTGCAACTTGTCAGTCGAGAAGGAGAAACATAAGTCTATGAAGGTCATTTTTTTAATCTACGTTACGAATGAAGATACAACTGTGAGTTTCTTTGTACGTCATAGGGTATTGGAGTTGAAGACCGAAGGGCCAAGTTTCTGGGTTGCTTGTGGGTTGTCAGCCGAAGGGATACAGTTCGGTTGTGGTTATGTTATACATTATATTTGCGGGTTATGGAAACAAGTGGTTTAAGGCTTAGCCCAACGAACTCTTATAATTGAAGTTGTATTCTTAAAGTTTACTATTTAATAAGTTGTGGGGAAGCTATTTGGAAGTTCCCCCTCCCATATTATTGTATTGTTGTTGTGCATGTTGTTTTGGTGTTGAATTTTATATTGTGAAGCAAACTATAAATGAAGTTAAGTAAAAAAGCTTAGAAGTGGCTATTGTACTGAGACTTGGTTGATTACTAATTCTGCAAGATATCAATTTCACTAAGAGATACATAGGCTAGAGGTGTAGTTGGGTGTGAAACTCAAGTTGGTTTCACCATTGAGGAGAAACCGTGTTAGTGTTGCACACCTCAGGGGACTTGGGAAGCTTATAGCTTGAAGAGCATTATGGGGGTGTGGCAATTGGTACCATAGCAATTTGAAGGTTGAACAAAGAGCCTTGAAGTAGAAGACGGTGGCACGAATGCCACCACCATGACAATTGCCTTGAAGCTAGTTCTTGCAAAGTGGAACTTGAAGAAAATCATTTTGGTTGAAGATATTGGTCGTTGGCTAAACAAAGAGTCTTGAAGTAGAAGACAGTGGCATGAATGCCACCACCATGAAAATTTCCTCGAAGCTAGATCCTACGAAGGGGAATTTGAACGAATTTGTTTTGGTTTAAGTAAGATAGTGGCACAATAACCATTTTTGTGACAATTGCGACCGAAGTTATTGAGAAGCTAAGGTTTGTGAATGGAATGCTTTATTGAGAATTCAAGAGAGATAGTCGATGATTCTTTGAGAGCTAGAATGCAGCAAAGCCAGGAGAGACTTGTGCAACACATGGAAATTTTGAGTCACATAAGAGAGAAAAGGCTAAAGTTGTGGAAGGAAGTTGATGCTCTCCTAGAGAAGGTTAAGAATGAAATTCTTGACTATGAAGAATGGGCTAAGGTTCACTTATAAGAAGGAAGTCGAGTGATGGATTCTTGTGCGAATATTGAAGAGGTTGGTCATGCAACCGAACGACCAAAATCATGGGTGCCCAGCTGAAGGCACACCCACCTGAATGAAGTAAGAGAACTTACTGAGATTTAGCAAGCTCACCCAAAGTCAAGGGCGCCCAATCAAAGGTGTACCCAACCAAAGTTAAGGGTGTCTGCTCGAACCGCAAGACAAACAATCGAAGACGAAAAGTGGTTGCACAAAGGAGACATGGCCAACCAAAGAGAGGCATGCCCACCTAAACAAAGGCGCACCCAACTGAAGGAACAACACTGAGATGGCTCCCAAATTGTGATGGTGCCCAAGTTGCGATGCTACCGAAGAGGCACCTAAAGGAATGAAGGCACCACCTGAGATGAAAAGGTACACGATGAAGGCACCTGCCTTCATTGGTTGGTTGTGGGCTTTCAGCCGAAGGGACGTAATTCAGTTGTGGTTATGTTACACATTATATTTGTGGGTTGTGGTAATAAGTGGTTTAAGGCTCAGCCCAACAGAGCTCTTATAACTGAAGTTGTACTCTCGACGTTTATTATTTAAGAAGTTGTGGGAAATATATTTGGGAGTTCCCCCTCCCATATTGTTGTATTGTTATTGTGCATGTTGTGTGTTGAAGTATATATTACGAAGCAAATTATAAATGAAGTTAAGTTAAAAAGCTTAGGAGTGGTTATTGTACTGAGACTTGGTTGATTATTAATTCTACAAGATATCAATTTCGCTAAGAGGTACATAGGCTAGAGGTGTAGTTCGATTCTAAGTAAACTCAAGTTGGTTTCGTCATTAAGGAGAAACCGCATTGGTGTTGCACACCTCAAGGGACTTGGGAAGGTTATAGCCTTAAAGGAATTTTGGGGTTGTGACAATTGGTACCATAGCAGTTTGAAGGTTGAACAAAGAGTCTTGAAGTAGAAGATGGTGGCATGAATGCCACCACTAAGATAATTTCCCTGAAACTAACTCCTACAAAGGGGAACTTGAAGGAAGTCATTTTGGTTGAAGTATGACAATGGTCATCGACTAAACAAAGAGTTTTGAAGTGGAAGATGATGGCATGAATGCCACCACCATGACAAATGCCTTGAAGCTAGTTCATACAAAGGGGAAGTTGAAGGAAGTCGTTTTGGCTGAAGTGAGACAATGGCTTGATGGCCATTACCGTGGCAACTATGACCGAAGTTGTTGAAAAGATGAAGTTTATGGATAGAAATATCTATTGAGAAGTCAAGAGAGATGGTCAATTATTCTTTGAGAGATAGAATGCAATAAAGTTTTGACAAACTCATGTAGCTAATGGAAAGTTTGAGTCACATAAGAGAGATAAGGTTAAAGTTGTGGAAGGAATTTGATGCTCTCTTAGAGAAGGTTAAGAAGGAAATTCTTGACCATGAAGAATGGAATAAGATTCACTTAGAAGAAGGAAGTCGAGTGATGGCTTCTTGTGTGAAGATTGAAGAGGTTGGTCATGCAACCGAATGACCAAAGTCATGGGTACCCACTTGAAGGCGCACCCACTAGAACAAAGTAAGAGTGCCTGTCGAGATGAAACAAACTCGCCCAAAGTCAAGGGTGCCCATTTGAAGGTGCGCCCAATTGAATTCAAGTGTGTCTGCCTGAACTACAAGACAAACAATTAAAGATGTAACAAACCTCGTGGAAATCCCATGTAATAAAAGTTAATGAAGGAAAAATAATAACCACAGTTGATGGGACACTTATTCCAAGTTGAATGTTGGGCAAGGCATCTTAGTGTGGGTATTCATTTGGTTATCAATGGCTAAGGAAATTGTATATGGCTAAGGCTTTGGAAAGGAAAAATGGCATTTTTGGCACATCTATTTATGAAAATAATGGAAATTATGAGAAAAAGGAGGTGAAAGGTCATAGGTTGCATGGGAGGAGGAAAATGAAGGAAAATAATGGAAAATGAAGAAAATAGAGGCCTCATCCATACAAATGCTTATGAGGATCAGTACAAAGATTTTTGTCAGTTCAGTTTTGGAGCTCTTTCATTATTCTCTCTCTCTCATTCTTGGACACTTAGAGTTTTCTTGGAGCACTCTTGGAGAGTGTGGCATACTTGGAGTTTTAGAGCAAGAAGGAAAAGGAAGAGCAAGAAAGCACAAGAGGACATCAGGATCAGCAACTACAACATGTTTTTCTTGCAAGTACCGAGTTGCATGTATGTTTTCCTCACTAGTTTTGGCATGCATGGAATATGTGTGCGGTTTGTTGGTCATGATTTGTCCTTGACATGGAGGATGATCGGGATTGACAGTGGAATTTCCTAGCCTTTACATTTCCTTAGCTTGGGTTGAGTTACTAGTTCCTGGAGCCTTGTATTAGCTTGGGTTGAGTTACTAGTCCCTTAGCCTTGGTTGGATAAATGCTCTAAAGCCCTTTGTGGGTTGAGTTACTAGTCCTAGAGCCTTGGTTAGACAAACACTCTGGAGCCCGATATAAGTTGTGGGTTGATTTGCTAGTCTTGGATCCTTGGTTGTAACAAATGTTATGGAACCCTGGAAGGCTTGGATAGAGACCAATCTACTGATGGTTTTGTGATATCCGACCGTGAGGTGGAATCGTTGTTTGATGGGTTGAGGTGGTTGGCCTCTGGAAGCCCTGGATGGTTCTAGATTGATGTGTTCTATGAGATCCCACATTCATGTTTGGAATGTGACGCAGAGGTGAATGGCTGAAGAGAGATTTGGCTCAGCCATTCTACGGTCGGGTGGAACGTGGAAGTCCCATCCCGAGTATGGATTTTTCATCACTAATATGAGGTTATTTCTCCTTGTATTTCTATGAGTATTATATTGGTTTATGTGTGGATTATATAGTTGTGATTTCCTTGGTATTTATGTTTCTATCATGTTGGTTATGTATATGTTTTATGACAGTAGCTATGTATGGCTCTCATCATGTTTTTACTTGTAAATGAATGAACAATGTATCTATGGCCTAATGGATGAAATGGCATTTAATGTGTTGAGGCATCAATACTTCTTAGCGATTCTTAGCTAAATATGATACCCCTATGCTTAGATCTGTTATTTACACTTGTAGATTAAATATTCGTGACGTGTTTGATGAAATGTCTGTCATGGCTAGTAGGGGTCTAGTCAAGGTATTATTCAAGTAGTTGCATTTGTACTAACATTTCTCTGTTATCTTACTGTTATGAAGGTGTCATTCAATTTTGGGCAGTGACATGGGCTCTGGGCCTGAAAAAGTGGCTCAAATATCGGGGACGCTAGCACAACACTAAGCAAAATAGTCCCTGGGCGTTGGCATGCCTTGTCATGAGAGCATCCAAAGCCTTCTGGACGCTGGCAGGCCTATAGCATGGGAGCATCTGGGAATCAAGTGGGCCAAAATCTCAGTGGGGCCCAAGGGCTAGTTAGCATAAAGGTTGTTATGGTTCATGAGGGTCCTAATGTTGATGTTGAAGGTCTGTATGGTGTGTTTCCGTCAGTTACACTTCCTTAACATGACTTAGGAGGTCGAATCATATCATAGTGGCCTCTCGTCGCATGTTTACCCCAGTTGGTTGGTTACTTGGGTAAATGTGGGAGGAGGGTGTTACAGAGTGGTATCAGAGCATGGTTCACCCCTTAGATTGGATGGGCTATGTGTGTTGTTCATGCATTCATGCCAGTGGCATGTGTGTCTCTTATGTTTGTATTCCATGTGCTTGTTGCATTTACATGGTGTTGATCATGGTTGTAGTGATGTCGCCATGTGGAAGTTGATGGTGTTGTTGTGGAATGCATCGTTATGAGTGTATGACTGGTTACATGTTGTTATATGTCTCTTACATGTATCATTCTTATATGTTTAGTTACATTCTTGTATGCTTGGTTACATGTATCATCCTTGTATGCTTGGTAACAAGTATTATTCGTTTATACTTGATTATATGTGTTTATGCGTGTGTGTGGTGGATTACGCATTGCTTATGCATGTTAATGTTTGCATGTGGTCAAGTGTACAATGATGTAGTGGTGGTTTTCATGCATGAGGTTGTGGTATGCGTGATAAGGTCATGCATTGATGACTGCACCTTAGCTAGAATGATGATTGCATGGTTATATGCTTATGTGTTATATTATATATGTTGTTAAGATTATGTTATACATGTATCATGTTGATTTTTTGATCATGCAGACAAGGTATCCTCCTCGAACTATACTAAGGTATGATGGTTTATTTTGATTTGGTTTAGCTGACATGATATACCTTACAGGAAGAAATATCAAAATGGCTAGCAAGATGGTAGACTACAAAGATTCTCCCTATGAATCAGATGAGTACTGTGGTGTTGGGAATTATTCTGATTTAGAAGATACCCTGAGAAACTTAAAGGAAGAAATAAGGAGCTGTAAGGAAGATAATGACATAATCATATAGGCATAGGAGAAGCTAACAGAGGTAAATGCAGTGATACTTCAATGTTTGTCAAATTTGTAGCGACATGGACCACTTCAGATCATCCATGAGCATGAGGAAAAAACTAATGGGGCATATGACAGTAGGTCACATGGTGGTCATAGGTTAGATAGAGATGAAATAGTGAGAGATGGAATATTGTTGGACACTTCGGATAGGATAGGGGGTAGACACATGTACCATTCTAGTTCTAGTTCTAATAGGCATGATGATCGATATCGTTAGCATCCTTACAGGAGGAGAGATAAGGGGTAATTTCCAAATGAGTTTAAGAAAGCAAAGCCACCTACATTTGGTGGAGAGGTGAATAAATTGCAAGATGCAGAGGTATGGTTGCTTGGTATGAGGAAGTTCTTTAGGTTGCATGACTATTCAAAGAACATGAAAGCCAAAGTAGCGACATTCAGTCTCAAAAGTAAAGCAGACATTTGGTGGGAAGATGTGAAGAATGTTAGAGGTATACATGAGGAAGACTTGAATTGGAATGAGGTTGAGCGGATATTCAAGAAGAAGTACCTATCAGAGAGATACTTTGATGACAGGGCAAAAGAATTCTATGAGCTAAAGATGGGATCTATGACAGATGATGAGTACACTAGCAAGTTCTTGGAGCTACTGAGGTATGTGCCTTACCTCAAGGAGGAGAAGGCCAAGATTCAGAGATTCACTAATGGGTTATCAATGGCATTCAAACACAGAATTGAGTTTGATGGGCCTAGATCATTGGAGGAGGCTATCTGAAAGCTAAATAATTATTATGAACAATCAAAGAGAAGATATGAGACTAAGCCAGATTGGAAAGGTAATGCAAAGAACAAGGGAACATGGGACAAGAAGTGAGTAAGACCACAAGATTTAGGTAATAAAGAGAATGTTGGACCACCTAGGAGGTTCAATGCATCTGACAAAGGACGAGAACATTGATCTGAGCAGAATAAGGAGCCCGTGCAATGTTTGACTTGTGGAGTGGATCATCATAGGAGAGATTGCCCACAGTATCAGGGTGGTATGCCTAAGATATATAGTTCACAGGAGGCACAAATTGTTGGGGATGTTGGTCAGAGCGTTCTTCTTATCTATGCAATGTTGGATAACAAACAGGCAGACCATCAGGCATCTATCATTGAGATGGATGGTAAGCTTTGTGATCAATTTATTTCTATTTTGATTGACCATGGATCTAATTATAGCTATATTAGTCCTGACTTGGTGGATAAGTGTGGCTTGAGTAAGGAATTTCATATAGAACCTTGGTTAATGTAGTTGGTTACAGGTACAAAGAAGCGAGTTCATCATTGGGTAAGATCTTGTGCATTTGAATTGAATGGTATTTCTATCACAATACATTTGAATGCATTACTGTTGGGATCATATAGTATGTTGTTGGGCATAGATTGGTTGTACCTTCATAGAACCAAGGTGGATTGTTATGATAAGGTCATTGAGTGCTTGGATGACAATGGGGAACCAAGGGTCTTACAGGAAAAGAAGAAAGCCACATCAGTTAGGATAGTAATAGCTATGCACGCCAAACGTAGTCACTGGAAAGGGTGTGTGTTATTTGCAGTACACAATTCTAGTGACAAAGGTAAGGAAGTTGAGGATGCAATTGTTTTGAGGAGATACCCAGTTCTACAACAGTTCAAGGATGTGTTTCTTGAGGATATTTCAGAGTTTACACCCCATAGGTAGGTATACTTTTCTATTGAGTTGGTGCCAGAGGTAGCTCCAACATCAAAAGCACCTTATAGGATGAGCACACCTGAGTTGGTAGAGTTGAAGCTGCAGTTGGAGGAAATGTTGGACAAGGAATACATTAGACCAAGTGTATCACCTTGGGGCACACTAGTATTGTTTCTGAAAAATAAAGATGGCACTCTCAGATTGTGCATTGACTATAGGGAGTTGAATAAATTGACCATCAAGAACAGGTATCCATTACCGAGGATTGATGACTTGTTCGATCAGTTGAAGGGGCAGCAATGTTCTTGAAGATTGATCTGGGATTTAGATATCATTAGGTATGAATCAAAGAGGAGGACATGTACATGATAGTTTTTTGTACCATGTATGGGAATTATGAGTTTATTGTAGTTCCATTCGGTTTGACTAATTCTCCTACTACATTTATGTGCTTGATGAATAGTGCTTTGCGTCCGTATTTGGATAAGTTTTATATTGTGTTCATTGACGACATATTGGTATATTCTAAAAATGAGGAAGAGCATGTCGAGCATTTAGAAACATTGTTGAGGTTGTTGAGAGAGCATCAGTTGTATGTTAATCTCAACAAGTGTAGTTTCTTTTAGACTACGATACATTACTTGGGATATGTCGTCTCCAAGGAGGGCATTGCAGCAAATCTAGAAAAGATAAGGGCCATCATGGAATGGGTCGCTCCTAGGAATGTAGATGAGGTGAGTTCATTCATGGGAACCGTAGGCTATTTCAGGAGGTTCATAAGGAAATTCTCACAGATTTCTTATCCTATTACATCATTGCAGAGGAAAGGTAAGAAGTTCGAATGGACAGAGGAGTGTGAGGCTAGTTTTAAGAAACTCAAGCAATTGTTAACGCATACACTGGTGTTAAAGATTGCAGATCCGAGCATAGAGTTTGTAGTAGGCACGAATGCTTGCAAGAAAAGACTTGGTGGAGTCCTTATGTAGGATGGACAGGTGGTATTCTATGAGTCGCGAAAGCCGAATGAGGATGAGCAAAACAACCCCACACATGATCTTGAGTTGACAGTGATCATACATGCATTGAAGATGTGGAGACATTATCTTCTAGGAAGGAGGTTTGTGTTGATGAGTGATCATAATGGCTTGTGGTATCTATTTGAACAACTGAATCTAAGCGACAGGCATGCTCGGTGGTGTTGAATTGTGGCAACAAGAATATTCCAATTTTAATTTGTCCTTGAATTAAAATTTGAATTTAGTCTCACCAATTGCTTGAAAATAATTAATTAATTCATTATGGATTAATTAGTTAGAGAAATTCAAGTTAGAGGCCTTTCTGAAGTCATGCAATAGTTATCCCTTAAATTAAGGAGATTATCCCTTAATTAAGGAGATAAGATTGAGTTATATTTGAGTTGTAATTAGTTAGCTCATTTTATTGAGTTAAGTCCAGTTAAATTAGTTCCAAATTGTTTGAGGAACTAATTGTGAGTTATCAGTCAGTTGATGCATGCATGCACTCAACCTGTGCACTCCAGATAATTGAAGATTCCCTCATCAATAACTCATGCATGTCTATTCTAAGAAATACCCAGTTGAACTAAATGTCAAGGACAATGTACTATCAGTTGCATGTGTTTTCCTATAAAGAAAACTCATGCATGCAGAAGGAATCATTCCTTGAGGATTGCACAATTTCGACAGTGTGTTAGAGCAGTGTGTGAGAACAGTGTTCCACTTGGTAACAGGAGGATCACCCAGGAGAAACTATGCAAGGAAATAGAAGCTTGCAGGGTAGAGGAGAAGGTTTTGTGAGAAGCCAAGTTTGCATGTGAGCATCTGCGAGGATTGTACTGAGAGTTGGCTAGCTGTGAGAGCTAAGGATTTGGATAATTCTGATGTATTTCCACCTTGTATGATAATATAGATAGTGAGGTTTTCCCCAAATTATTCTTCTGTGTATTGTACATTTATTCTTCTTCTTCTAGTTATATTGTTCAACTCAATCTTTAAGCTTCCACAAATTGATAGTAGAAGTAAATTATAGTATTTTGCTTTGGTTATATTGCATTATCGGGTTATTCTACAATCATAATTTCTACATGGTATCAGAGCTGTGAACAATATACGGAGAAGAGAATTTGAAGTTTGAAGTTCGAGGTTGAAGGTGCAAAATCAATTTCTTATCATACTTCAAGGTTGGACAATTGTGTTCAATGGCTTGAGACTCGAGTATGCCTTGGAAGGTAGCTTGAATTACATAGCATGGAAAGATCGCATGGAGGCTGTATTAGAAGACAATGGCTTGAAGGAATTCATTGATCAAGAAATCCAAAAGCCAGCTTCAACTAATGCACAAGAGTTGGTTGAGTGGAAGAAGTGTGTGGCGAAGGCGATACAGATCATCCTTGAGGGAGTTCGAGCCCATATTGTCTCGAGTCTCAATGGGAAGGATACTCCATTTTCAATGTGGAAGACACTGAAGGACCTATACCAGAACAATAGCGACCAGAGGAAATTGGCGCTCAAGGATAAGCTTCAAATAATCAAGATGGAGAAGGGCGATACTATTTCCACATATTTGAACAAGCTCACCACCTACAGAGATGAGCTTAGCAGTGTGGGAATAACTACTACCGATGATGATATGGTGAGCCTCACTCTCCTTGGCCTTCCAAAGAGCTGGAATAACTACTAGGACTTTGTGAATGGAAGGGAGAAACTGTCGTATTGGGAATAACTATGGTTAGATCTCATGAAAGAGGAGATCAGGAGGAGCACACAAGATGATTCTTCATCCAAGAATGATGATGAAGAAAATCTGGCCTTAACAAGTAAGACAAGGAAAGGGAAGGGGAAGTCTTCCCAATCCAAATCGAATTCTTCTCATGGAGGGAAGAAGGTTGACAAGTCTAAAGTGAGATGCTTTAATTGTCATGAGATGGGACATTATGAGACTAATTTCCCATCAAAGAAGTCCAAGAAGGGATCCTCAAAAGGATCGGAAGGTGAGGCATTAGCTTCTCAATTCGAAATGGAGTTTACCCTCATCACATGCATGGTGTCATTGATGATGGGTTGTGTCTAGTATCTTGACATTGGAGCCTCATTCCACATGACCGATGATAAAAATTTATTCAGTGCCTTGGAGGAGAAAGACCTCAAGATGCACATAGAGATGGGTGATGATTGAAGGTATAGTGTTTTAGGAGTGGGCATGGTTGCTTTTAAGAGGGAGCATGGATCTCCTCTCACCTTGACAGATGAGATGTATGCGCCTGGACTAAAGAAGAACTTGGTATCAGTCACGATGTTGGAGGGCAAAGGATATGATGTTTTTTTTAGTAAAGGAAAGGCATTCCTAAGACACATAGCCACAGGTCAGACCAAGAGGATTTGGATTTGAGTGAAGAATCTCTATAAACTAGAGGTAGATGATTATGTAGCATTGAGTACGAAAGTAGAATTGGTGCAAAACCATGACATTGGTGAGTTGTGGCACAGGCAGTTGGGCCATTTGCATCATGGGGCCTTGAAGATAATGCAACAGATATCTACAGGACTTCCCAAAGGTAAGCTTGAGCAAGTTGACACATGCAAAGGTTGTACACTGGGAAAGTACACCAAGTCTTCCTCTTGTGATTAAGACAGTCGAGTAGAGGCTATCTTAGAGCGAGTTCATACTAATGTGTGTGGACCATTCTCCATGGCATCCACAATGAAGAAAAGGTATTATGTGATTTTCATTGATGATTATTCTCATAAATGACAGATTTATTTCATGCAGAAGAAGGACCAAACCTTCACAAAGTTTTGTGAGTTCAAAGCTTTGGTCGAGAAAGAGTCAGGGAAGAAGATTAAGGCCTTGAGAAGCGAGAATGGTGGAGAATATGTCTCTCAAGAGTTTAAGGACTTCTGTGCAGCAGAAGGAATTAAACGAGAGTTTACGACACCTTATAACCCACAGTGGAATGGGGTGGCCGAGAGGAAGAACAAAACTATTGTAGGGGCAGCATGGGCGATGCTGCATGACCAAGGCCTACCACTTCACTTGTGGGTTGAGGCATGCACACAACGGTCTATTTGCAGAGTAGAAGCCTGCATCACATACTTGGGATGAAGACACCAAAGGAAGCTTTCTTCGGTAAGAGACCAGATGTGGGTCACTTCAAGATCTTTGGCTAATCGGTATATTTCCATGTGACAAAGGATGCATGAAAGAAGCTTGAGCCGAAAATAGAGTTGGGGATACTTGTGGGGTACACTGATACACCCCACAACTATCGGGTGTACTTGCCACCAATCAGAGGACAGTGGTTCACAAAGATCTCAAGTTTGATGAGCAGAAGGCCATGCGAGTTTCCCTTGAGAGGGAGCTCCAATTGCAGGCTGTGGAGGAACCGTTGGTTCCTAAGGAGGAGGAGCCTGAGACTGATGCATAGTAGCCACATGCAGAGGTTTCAGGAGTGGAGACATAAACTCAAGCAGAGTCTTCTAGAGATGGACGGAAGCGCACAGGAGAAGTTGACAGATTGTTGAAGGATGTGAGAGAGAATGTGAGAGAACCATCTTCTCAGCGCAGACAGAGGAGGTCACCTAAGAGATACACTAGATGCATGGCCCTTGTTGGGAAATGTGTTGAGACCGAGCCATCTTCCTTTGAGGAAGTAGTGCAACAACTGATTTGGGTTGATGCTATGGTGGAGGAGTATGACTCCATAGTTTGTAAAGTGTTTGGGACATGGTTCCAGGACTGGAGAACAAGTCAGTTGTGAGTTCCTGTTGGCTTTACAAGGTAAAGCAAGTTGTTGATGGTAGTGTGGAGAAGCATAAGGCAAGATTTGTTACCCGTGGCTTTTCATAGGTTGAGGGGATTGACTATGATGAGACTTTTACTCCTGTCACAAGGTACTCATCTATCAGATCGATGTTGGCACTATCAGCACAGATGGGTTGGAAGATCCATCAAATGGATGTGAAGACTGCATTCCTCAATGGAAAGATTGAGGAAGAGGTGTACATAGAGCAACCGGAAGGTTTTGAGACCTTTGATCGTGAGCCACATGTGTGCTGACTCAAGAGAGTGTTGTATGGGTTAAAGCAAGCACCTCATGCTTGGTACACCAAGATAGAAAACTACTTCACCGGGTTGGGCTTCAAAAAGAGTGAAGCGGATGCGAACCTGTACTACATCGTGGTGAAAGGTAGGTTTTTAATCATTGTACTTTATGTTGATGATCTCATATTGACTGGTGATGATCAATTAATCGTGTCTTGCAAGGAGCACCTTGTAAGAGAATTCGAGATGAAAGACATGGGTCTCATGCATTACATCCTTGGCATATAAGTGTGGCAGAAGGATGGGGAGTTGTTTGTGTCTCATGGCAATTATTCCAATGAGATACTCAAGAGATTCCACGTGGAGAAATGCAAGCCCATGTAGACTCCTCTAGTTGGTAACTGGAGGAAGGAGGATGCTACTTCAAGAGAAGTAGTAGAGGCTACTGTGTACAGGCAGCTTGTGGGTTCACTGATGTACTTAGTGAACACACAACCAGCTTTGTGCTATGCGGTGAACCAATTGAGTCAAGCGATGGTTCGCCTTACCAAGATGTTCTAGAAGGTAGCAAAGCATGTATTAAGATACCTCAGAGGCACATCTCAGTATGGATTATGGGATAGATGGATAAAGGGAGTGAAGCTACAGGGCTTCACTGATGCAGATTGGGTAGGGAGTCCATTAGATCGGAAGAGCACATCAGGAGGGATTTTCAACCTTGGGTCAGCGGTAGTTTCTTAGTACAGCAGGAAACAGAGGTCGGTTGCACTTAGCTCGGCAGAGGCTGAATACATGGCTGCAAGTTAGGCATCATATGAGGTCATATGGATGTGGAAAATACTAGTTGGTTTGTTTGATCTAAGGATGGATCCAACTGTGATCTATTGTGATAATCAGAGTTGTATCAAACTCTATGAGAATCCAGTATTTCATGATAGGTCTAAGCACATTGACATTTGGTATCATCAACTCAGAGACTGTGTAGCGAGGAGGATCATGTTGCTGCAATATATTTCGACAGAGGAGCAATATGCTGACATTTTCACAAAGGCATTGTCAAAGCGTAAATTCAAGTTCCATAGAGACAAGATTGGGGTGGCAGATAATCCCTTTCTTATTGAGAGGAAGTGTTGAAATGTGGTAATAAGAATATTCCAATTTTAATTTATCCTTGAATTAAAATTCGAATTTAGTCTCAACAGTTGCTTGAAAATAATTAATCAATTCATCATGGATTAATTAGTTGGAGAAATTCAAGTTAGAAGTATTTCTAAAATCATGAAACAATTATCCCTTAAATTAAGGAGATTATCCCTTAATTAAGGAGATAAAATTGAGTTATAATTGAGTTGTAATTAGTTAGCTTAGTTTACTGAGTTAAGTCCAATTAAATTAGTTCCAAACTATTTGAGGAACTAATTGTGAGTTATCAGTCAGTTGATGCATGCATGCACTCAACTAGTTCACGCCAGATAACTGAAGATTCCCTCATCAGTAACTCATGCATGTCTATTCTGAGAAAGACCCAGTTGAATAAAATGTGAAGGACAATGTACTATTAGTTGCATGTGTTTTCCTATAAAGAAAACGCATGCATGCAGAAGGAATCATTCCTTGAGGATTGCATAATTCTGACAGTCTGTTAGAGCAATGTGTAAGATTAGTGTTCCACTTGGTAACAGGAGGATCACCCAGGAGAAAACTACGCAAGGAAATAGGAGCTTGGAGGGCAGAGGATAAGGTTTTATGAGAAGGAAAGTTTGCCTGTGAGCATCTGTGAGGATTGTACTGAGAGTTGGCTAGCTGTGAGAGCTAAGGCTTTGGATAATTCTGATGTACTTCCACCTTGTATGATAATACAGATAGTGGGGTTTTTAGCTGAGGCTTTCCCTGAAGTATTCTTCTGTGTATTGTGCATTGATTCTTCTTCTTCTGCTTATAGTGTCCAACTCGATCTTTAAGCTTCCACAAATTGATAGTAGAAGTAGATTATAGTATTTTGCTTTGGTTATATTGCATTATCAGGTTAATCTATAGTCAGAATTTCTACAAGTGGTTGGCCACGATCAATGAGTTCAACTTTGAGATCGGGTATATCAAAGGTAAGGAGAATAGGGTGGCAAATGCTCTTAGTAGCGGATACAGGTAAATCACTTAGCAACTATGAGCTCTTATGGGATAGACTTACAGGCTATGATCTTGCAAGGATGTTAGTAGGATGTCAGGTATATGGAGATTTCACACAGGTTGCAACAGAGCACAGGTACATGTGGTGGTATAGGTACAGGTACATGTAGTAGTATAGATACAGGTAATGGTACAGGTACATGTACAGGTGTAGGTGCACAGGATGTGGACTATTTCCTTACAATGGATGGATTGGTTAGATTCACTGGCATGATATAAGTGCTAGATAACAGTGAGGTCAAGAAGGTGATCTTGAGGGAGTTTCATGTGAAACCATATTTAGGTCACCTAGGTTATCAGAAGACATTGACCGTAGTGAAGAGATTTTATTATCGGTCGAATTTGAAGAAGGATGTAGCAGAGTTTGTGGCTAGGTGTTTTGTTTATAATTGTGTGAAGGCAGAGTGTAAACATTCAAGTGGACTGCTACAACTGATTATGATTCTCGAATGGAAATGGGAGGTCATTTCCATGAACTTCATCATAGTGTCGAGGACAGTGAGACAACATGATTCCATCATGGTAGTGGTTGAAAGGTTGACAAATGTCACACACTTCATTCAAATGAAGTCTACATTCTCAGCTAGCAATGAAAGCACATGTATTCATCATAGATGTGGTCAGATTGCATGGTGTTCCAAAGAAGATTGTGTCAGATAGGGATGCAAATTTCACTTCCAAGTTTTGGAAGGATTTGTTTGTAGGTTTGGGCACAGAGTTGGCCTTCAGTACAACTTATCATCTGCAGAAAGATGGACAGGCAAAGAGGGTCAACAGGATATTGGAGGACATGTTGAGGATGTATGTGATGCATTAGCAATGGAAGTGGGAAGAGTACCTTCCACTAGTAGAGTTCACTTACAACAATGGGTACCAAGAGTCATTGAGGATGAGTCTGTTTAAGGCATTGTATGGGTGGAGTTGCAATACCCCCATCAGTTGGAGTGATCCAATTAATAAGGTGTTGATTGGACCGGACATGTTGGTGAACATGGAACAGGAAATGCAGGTTATAAAGAAGAATCTAAAGGAAACACAGGATAGGTATAAGAGCTATGCAAATCGAAACAGGTTGTTCAAGGAGTTCCAAGTTGGGGAACAGGTGTATTTGTGCATCAAACCAAAGAAGAGATCCTTACAGATTGGATCATGTGCCAGGTTGGCACCACAGTTTTATGGACCCTTCAGTATTATTGAGAGTATTGGGCTAGTAGTCTATCGACTTGCACTACCTTTGATAGTGAAAATCCATGATGTTTTCCATGTGTCATTGCTTAAGAAGTATGTTAAATATGTTGATCATGTGATTGATTGGTCTGTATTGCAGGTGGAACTAGATGGAGAATTTTAACCGGAGCCTCAGTCTACATTACAGAAAAGGTGCTCATGCTCCAAAACCAAGCAATTGAGAAATTTAAGGTGCAATGGAAGCACTTTGGGCTCGAGGAAGCTACATGGGAGATGGTAGATCAGATGCGGGCTATGTATCCTTCTTTGTTTACCAGTTGAGGCAAAGCAGTTTTGGTATGGTGTTTTGGTATATGTTTGAGTACATGTTTTGATGATGTTCTGGTATATGTACATATGTATATGGATGTAAATACCGCCATGAGTTATGTTATAAATATCCAATAAGCGGTATGGGAATCATGTCATTATGATGGTATGTTTTCATGTTGGTTTGCCTCTCAGTAGGTTGATCATTGTAAATACTCCAATGAGCTAAGTTATAAAGCTCCATTGGCAGTATATTTTGCTTACAATGGTTTTGTGGTTATAGGTATTGTTGAACATTGAGGACAGTGTTCCCCCAAGGGGGAGGGTTCTGTAACAGCCCTGGGTTTCCTCACTAGTTTTGGCATGCATGGCATATGCATGTGGTTTGTTGGTCATGATCTGTCATTGGCATGGAGGATGACCAGGATTGGCAGTGGATTTGCCTAGCCTTGCCATTTCCTCGATAACCATGGTGATTGTGGATTTATTTCCTTATTTTGTTTTGGGTTGGTTCTCATGTTTCCTTAGCTTGGATTGAGTTACTAGTTCCTAAAGCCTTGGTTGGAAAAAAGCTTTGGAGCCCTGTATCATCTTGGGTTGAGTTAATAATATTGAAGCCTTGGTTGGACAAACGCTTTGGAGCCTAATATAAGCTATGGGTTGAGTTACTACTCCTGGAGCCTTGGTTGGAACAAACACTCTGGAGCACTGGAAGGCTTGGATAAAGACCAATTTGATGATGGTTTTGTGATGTACGATCATGAGGTGTAATCATTGTTTAATGGGTTAAGGTGGTTGGCCTTTGAAAGCCTTGGATGATTCTAGATTGATGTGTTCTATGAGATCCCACATTCATGCTTGGAATATGGCATAGGGGTTAATAGTTGAAGAGAGATTTGGCTCAGCCATTATATGGTCAGGTGAAACGTGGAAGTCCCATTCTGGGTTTGGATTTTGCATCACTAATATGAGTTTATTTCTCCTTGTATTTCTATGAGTATCATATTGGTTTATGTGTGGATTATATGGTTATGATTTCCTTGGTATTTTTGTCGCTATCATGTTGGTTATGTATATGTTTTATGACAATAGCTATGTATGGATCTCATCATATTTTTACTTGTAAATGAATGAACAATGTATCTATGGCCTAATGGATGAAATGGAAGTTATTATGTTGAGTCATCAATACTTCTTAGTGATTCTCAGCTAAGTATGAGACCCTTATACCCATATCTGTTATTTACACCTGTAGATTAAATATTCATGATATGTTTGACGAAATGCCTGTCATGGCTAGTAGGGGTCTAGTCAAGGTCTTATTCAAGTAACTACATTTGTACTATCATTTCCCTATTATCTAACTCTTCTGAAGGTGTCATTCGATCTTGGGTAGTAACCTAGGCTCTGGGCCTGAAAAAGTGGCTCATATCCTGGGGACGCTAGTACAACACTGAGAAAACTAATCCCTGGACGCTAGCATGCCTTGTCATGAGAGCATCCAGAGCCTCCTGGATGCTGGCAAGCCTATAGCATGGGAGTGTTTGGGGGTCAAGTGGTCCAAAATATTAGTGGGACCCAAGGGCTGGTTGGAAAAAATGTTGGGATGGTTCCTGAGGGTCCTAATGCTAATATTGAAGGTATGTATGGTGTGTTTCTGTCGGTTCCACTTTCTTAATGTGACTTAGGAGGTCGAATCATATCACAGTGGCCTCTCATCACATGTTTACCCCAGTTAGTCGGTTACTTGCGTAGATGTGGGAGGAGGGTGTTACAGAAGATGAAGAGCGGTTGTGTTGAGAAATGGAAACAAGAAATTCTAGTTTATATTGTCCTTGAATTAAAGTGATAATTAAAATTGAATTATCTTCTCATAGCAACTTGTAAATAGTTAACTAAGTTCAATTAACTTAATTAACTTAGAAATTTTGAGTTGGAAGTCTTTCTGTAGTCATGTATATGTTCTCCCTAAGTTTTAGGGGTATAGTATGAGTTTAAATTGAGTTGGAAATTAGATCACTCAGTTTACTACGTTAAGTTCAGTTAAATTAGTTCTAAATTGTTTTTGGAACTAATAGAGGACTAAAAGTCAGTTGGTGCACTAGTGCATCCACTATTTCTACTCCAGTTAACTAAAGATTCCCTCATGAGAAACTCATGCATGTCAGTTCAGAGAAAGACCTAGTTGAGACTAGAGTGTAGGGACAATGTACTATCAGTGGTATTATTTACTAGAGTCTAAATATAATGCATGCATTAGAGATTGATCCTATGTTTGGATTACACAATTTTGGAAGCATGAATTCCCATTAAATACGGGTTATTCATCCTAAGAATTACGAAAGAGATCAGGGGCTTGGAGAGCTACAAAATTGGCTAAGTGTTGGCCAAGAGCTAGCTTGTGAGTTGAGCATACTTGTGCATAATTGTTCTAGTGGGAACAAAATTTGTATCTTCACTCATATTTCTGATATATGCAATACAAATACCAGGGTTTTGAGCAGTGGATTTCCCCATATACATCTTGTGTTATGTGCCATTGATTTATATTCTTCTTGTTCATATTGTTTTCATCGATCTATTGACTTCTGCTGGTTGAAAGTAGAAGCAAATTCTTGTCTTGTGCTTTAGTACATTGCATGAGCTTGTGAATCTATAGGATTTTCTAGATGGTATCAGAGCTAAATTCAATATAATAGAGGAGATTTCGAAGTTTTGAGTTTTGGGTTACAGTTGAAATTTTCATTTGCAATGCATACTTCATGATCAACAAATGGCATTCTACGGTTTGCGGCTTGAGTATGCCTTGGAAGGCAGCTCGAATTTTATAGCCTAGAGGGACAGAATGGAGGTTGTACTAGAGGATAACGGCTTGAAGGAATTCGTTGAACAAGAAATTCCTAAGCCAACAACATCGAATGCACATAATTTGGTTGAATGGAAGAAGTGTGCGGCGAAGGTGAGGCAAATAATCCTTGAGGGAGTTCGAGACCACATTGTCTCGAGTCTCCGTTGCAAGGAAACTCCATATGCTATGTGGAAAACATTGACGCACTTCTATCAGAACATTATTGACCAAAGGTAATTGGCACTAAAGGATAAACTTCAAAAAATCAAAATGGAGAAAGGAAAGATGATTCCAAAATACTTGACCAAGTTCACTCAATGTCATGATGAACTTGGAAATGTTGGAATCACGGTTATTGAGGATGATATGGTGAGTCTTGCTCTTCTAGGACTCCTAAAGAGTTGGCATAGTTATCAGGACTCTATCAATGGTCGAGAGAAGCTGCCGGATTGGGAACGACTATAGTCGGATTTGATGCAGGAGGAGATCAGGAGGAACATCGGGGATGGATCTTCATCAAAGACTGATGATGAAGAGCATTGTGCCTTAGCAATTAAGGAAAATAAGGGGAAAGGGAAAGCTTCCCATTCCAAATCAGATTCTTATCATGGAGATAAGAAGAAATACATGAAGAAAGTTAAGTTCTTTTAGTGTCATGAGATGTGCCATTTTACTACAAATTTTCCACTCAAGAAGTCCAAGAAGAAGTCCTCAGGAGGAGCGCCGGGTGAGGCTTTGGCCTCTCAATTCATATTGGAATTTTCCCTCATTGCATGCATGGTGTCATCAATGATGGGAAGTGTATGGTACTTAGACAATGGAGTTTCATTCCACATGATTGGCGACAAAGAGTTATTCAGTGACCTAGAGGAGAAAGATCTCCAGATGCATACCGAGATGGGTGACGATGGGAAGTATAGTGTTACTAAATTGGGCACGATTACTTTTCAGAGGGAGAATGGGGCTCCACTCACCTTGAAGAATGTTATGTATGTGCCCAGGCTGAAAAATAACTTGGTATCTGTTGCCATGATTGAGGATAGAGGATATGATGTGATCTTCTCGAAAGGAAAGGTGCTCCTTCGAAACCTAGCCACGGGTCAAGTAAAGAAGATAGGGATTTAGGTGAAGAATATCTATAAGCTGGAGGTAGAGGAGTGTGTTGCTTTGAGCACAAAAGCAGAAAGGGTGTAGAGCCAAGACGTTGGTGATTTATGGCACAAGCAATTGGGCCACTTGCATCATGTGGCTTTGAAGATATTGCAGCAGATCTCTACCAGTCTTCCCAAAGGTACGCTTGAGCAATTTGATACATGCAAGGGGTGTACTTTGGGAAAATACACCAAATATTCCTTTCACAACAAAGACAGTCAAGAAAATGTTATTCTAGAGTGAGTTCATTTAGATGTGTGTGGACCATTCTCGACAGCATCCATGGCCAAATGCAAGTATTATGTTATAGTTGTTGATGATTATTCTCGTTAATGTTGGATATTTTTCATGCATAAAAGGATCAAACTTTCACAAAGTTTTATGAGTTTAAAGGATTGGTTGAGAAAGAGACGGGAAATAAGTTTAAATCTCTACAGAGTGATAACAATGGTGAGTATGTCTAAAATGAGTTTAAGAACTTCTGTGCAGCGGAAGGGATTAAACGGGAGTTGATGGCACCCCATAACCCTCAGAAGAATGGGGTAGTCAAGAGGAAGAACATAAGCATAGTAGGGGTAGGGAGGGTAGTGTTGCATGATCAGGGCCTACCACTACACTTGTGGACTGAGGCATGCAACACAATGGTTCATGTTCAGAACCGTAGCCCACATCGAATACTTGAGATGAAGACACGAAAGGAGGTTTATTCCAGTAAGAGGCCAGATGTTGTTCACTTCAGGATTTTTCGGTCATCGGTATATTACCATGTGACAAAATATGCACGGAATTATTTGTGGGGTACACTGATACAACTCACAATTGTCAAGTGTACTTGTCGACCAACAGGATGACAATGGTTCATAGGGATGTATGATTCGATGAGGAAAAGGCCATGTGAGTTTCCCTTGAGAGGGAGATTGAGCTACATGCAGATGAGGAGCTTTTAGCTCCTAAGGTTGAGGAGCCTCAAATTGATGTGGAGAAGCCACATGCAGAGGATCCAAGAGTGGAGACATCCACTCAGGGAGAGTCTTCCATAGAGGGAAGAAAGCACTCTAGAGAGGTTGATAGATTATTGGATGATGCACGAAAGAATGTGGGAGAACTCACTTCTCAACGCATACGGAGGAGGTCACCTGAGAGGTAAAATGGATACATGGCTCTTATGGGCGAATGTGTTGTGACAGAGGCATCTTCCTTTAGGGAAGTAGTGCAGAAGACGATTTGGGTTGATTCCGTGATGGAGGAGTATGAATCCATAGTTCGTAACAACGTTTGGGATGTGGTCCCGAGACCAGAGGACAAGTTAGTGGTGAGCTCCCATTGGCTTTACAAGGTAAAGCAAGCTACAGATGGTAGTGTGGAGAAGCATAAGGCTAGATTTGTGGCCTGTGGCTTTTCATAGGTAGAGGTGATTGACTATGATGAGACCTTTTCTCCTATTGAAAGGTACTTGTCGATCAGATCTATCTTGGCACTATCAGCATAGATGGGTCAGAAGATACATTAGATGGATACAAAGACAACCTTCCTTAATGGCATGATTGAGGAAGAGGTGTACATAGAGAAGCCTGAAGGTTTTGAGACCTTTGACTGGGAGTCGCATGTGTGCCGGCTCAAGAGAGCATTAAATGGGTTGAAGAAAGCACCCCGTGATTGGTACACTAGGATAGATAGCTACTTCACTGGGTTGGGCTTCACGAAGAGTGAAGTAGATGCAAACCTATACAACATAGTGGTGGAAGGTAAATTGTTGATCATTGTCCTTTATGTCGATGATCTCATACTTACAGGCGATGGTCAGTTGATCAAGTATTATAAGGAGGACCTTGTAAGAGAGTTTGAGATGAAGGACATGGGGCTCATGCATTACTTTCTTGGCATGGAGGTATGGTGGGGAGATGGGGAGTTATTTGTGTCTCATGGAAAGTATGCCAACAAGATACTCAAGAGATTCCGCATGGAGAGCAACAAACCCATGGAGACCTCTAGCAGGTAACTGGAGGAAGGAGGATGCTACTTTGGGAGAAGTAGTGGAAGCTACTATTTACAAGAAGCTTAGGGGTTCACTCATGTATTTGGTGAACACACGACCAGATATGTGCTATGCATTTAACCAACTTAGTTAAGTGATGGTTAGGCCTACCAAGCTATATTAGAAGGTGAAAAATCATGTGTTGGGATACCTCATGGGCACTTCTCAGTATGGATTATGGTACAGATGGACAGAGGGAGTGAAGCTTCAAGGCTTCACTAATGCAAATTGGGTAGGGAGTCCATCCGACCAAAAAAGCACATCGGGAGGGATCTTCAGTATGGGGTCAATAACAGTTTCTTGGTACAACAGGAAACAAATATTGGTTGCACACAGTTCAGTAGAGGCAAAGTACATGGCTACGAGTCAGGAAACATGTGAGGACATCTGGATGAGGAAGATCCTGGTTGGTTTGTTTGGTCAATAGATGTTTCCAACTATGATTTACTGTGATAATCAGAGTTGTATCAAACTCTTTGAAATCCAGTTTTTCATGATCGGTCCAAGCATATTGATATTCGATATCATCATCTCAAAGATTGTGTATTGAGGCAGACTATGTTGTTAGAGTAGATTCCCACAGAGGAGCAAGATGTTGACATTTTGACATAGGCATTTTCAGGATTTGAATTCGAGTTTCACAGAGATAGGATCGAGGTAGTTGATAATCCCTTTCTTATTGAGAGGGAGTGTTGAGAAATGGAAACAAGAAATTCAAGTTTAAATTGTCCTTGAATTAAACTGAGAATTTAAATTGAATTATATTGTCATAACAACTTGTAAATAGTTAATTAAATTTAATTAACTTATGAATTTCGAGTTGGAAGTCTTTCTGTAGTCATGTATATGTTCTCCCTAAGTTTTAGGGGTATAGTATGAGTTTAAATTGAGTTGGAAATTAGATCACTTAGCTTACTGAGTTAAGTTTAGTTAAATTAGTTCTAATTGTTTTTGGAACTAATAGAAGACTAACAGTTAGTTGGTGCACTAGTGCTACTCAAGTTAACCGAAGATTCCCTCATGAGAAACTCATGCATGTCAGTTCAAAGAAAGACCCAATTGAGACTAGAGTGTAGGGATAGTGTACTATCAATGGTATTATTCACTGGAGTATGAATATCATGCATGCATTAGAGATTGATCCTATGTTTAGATTGTTCAATTTTGGAAGCATGAATTCCCTTTAAATATGGGCTATTAATCCTAGGAATTACAAAAGAGATTAGGGGCTTGGAGAGATGCAAAATTGGCTAAGTGTTGGCCAAGAGCTAGTTTGTGAGCTAAGAGAGTTGAGCATACTTGTGCAGAATTGTTCTAGTGAGAGCAAGCTTCATATCTTCACTCATATTTTTGATATATGCAATGCAAATAGCATGGTTTTGAGCAGTGGGTTTCCCTAGATACATCTTGTATTATGTGCCATTGATTTATCTTCTTCTTTTTCATATTATTTTCATCGATCTATTGGCTTTCGTTGGTTGAAAGTAGAAGTAGATTCTTGTCCTATGCTTTAGTACATCACATGATCTTGTGAATCTACAAGATTTTCTACAGGTTGCTCAAGGGTGACATGCCCATGGAAAAGAGAGGCACGCCCACATAAACAAAGGCCCACCCAATCGAAGGAACAATGCTGAGATGGTGCCCAAGTTGTGATGGAGCCTGAGTTGTGATAGTGCCCGAGAGGCACCCAAAAGAACATAGGCATCACCTGAGACAAGAAGGCACACAAAGGAGGTGCCTGACTGAGATGCAGATGGAAGAATTTGTGCGATGACTTCTCTTGTGTAGGATGAGATGGGATATTGTTCACCTATTAGTTGGATGACTTGGTTTGATGAGAAACTTGTTCGGGGAGTGTTTGAACTCAATATGGATAGTGCAAATGACCAGGACAAGGGCGATGGATGAGTCAATTATGTGATGTATAAGTCATGGTTGGCCATGTGAAGGAATTAGCCAAGTGTCTGACATAACTCATGGACTAGGTCATTCGAGTGAGTTCACTTGAAGAGGAAGGGCATGATAACAACAAAAGAGTTATAAATTGTTATGGAGTTTGTTGGACTCTTCATTGAATACTTCGTTGGACCAATATGAGATCTTGGTGGACCTATGATGGGGTGGAAATATCAATGGAGAGAGGAACCAACCGAGAAGGTAGAAGTATAATTGATATAGATTTGGTTGGATCTCTTCATTGAGACTTTGTTAGCGCTGAGTTGAGACCTTGGTGGACCATTGAGAAGGTGGAGACTTCGATGAAGATATGAACCATACGTGAAGGGAGCATATTACGAAGTTGGATTGAAGAAGCCTATGATAATGGTTGGATTTAAAGAGTTGAGATGATGGACAATGTTATGACAAGTGGAGCCTTTATGTGGATGTTGATGGTCGTCTTGGAGCATATATGTTTGTTGAGGAGCTTGGGTTAGTGGCTTGTGCATGCTGACTTTAATGTGGTATGCAACATGTACCTTTGGGAATAGTATATGATTTGTCCAAGAGGAGCATACTCAGTAGATGGAGATAGAAGCAAGACACCATGAAGTTGGGTGATGGTTGCAACAATGAAGATGCCTTGGTGCGAGACAATTAAGGCGTGGGTTGAGTATCAAGAGACTTAGCCACTGCGGGATGATTTAGGACAAGTGATGGTTGACCGTTCCATGGAGATCCTTCTTGAAGAAGGAGGTTTCAAGCACCTATGGAGATTGTTGGAAGAAAATACTAGGGAAATACATAGATTTGATTATGAGGCAAGCAAAGGCTTGCCTCTTTCATAGAGGAATGAGTAGCATGTCCAATAGGAGTTGAGGAGTGAAAACTTGTTTACGAGCTTGGATATGGAGAAGATGATTGGATCTTGATTGGAGTTCTTTTTCATGATGAGGGGTATGGAGGTCCTTTGTTTAAGGTGTGTATGCAAATGTGTAACACCTAGGATATTGTGGAGGGTTTCTTGATGATTGAGGATGTCATGAGAGTTTAAGAGAAATAAATGATGATGATGTGAGGATGTGCATTCTCATGAGTTGAACACAACGGTTGGACTGATCACCCAACTAGTTCAAGTCATGGGGGTTAATAGTGCGCATAGACATGTTAGATTTGAGTTGGAGTATGGTAGTAGGGTTCATAATATATGTAGATGTGTTGGTTGGCATGATGAAAATTGTGACTTGATTCATTACAACCAAGAATGTGAAGGGAGTGGCCTTCTGTGAAGATATGAAGCAATGTGGATACTTGCGACACATTATGATTGATGACCATGGGAGATTGTGAGATCTTATACATGGATTCTTGCCTTTGAATAAGAAAGCAAGGATGATTCAGGAAAGAGCGTTGAAAAAGGTTCATTCATAAAGATTTCTTAATTGATCAATGAGATGAGAGAATCTTTCTTCAACAATTGGGAGATGGATGGTTCTTCCATGTTGATGAAGAAGTGAAGGCTGTTAGGATGAAGTGGACTATCTTCAGGCCTCGGTGAAGAAGTTAACCTAGGGGTGTTGTTTTTGAGGATGACAACCATTTTAGAGTGGGGGAGGATGTCAAGCCCTCGAGCTTGAGCATGCATGAAGAATGCATCTGAGTCGACTTGGTGACAAGTGGTGAAAAACCAAATTCAAGTGGTCGAGCTCACAAAGATGCCCAACCAAAGATGGAATAATTGGTGAAGTTAGTGCACAAAGGTGCACGACTGAATGAGAGCATGGATGCCAGCCTGATTGAAGCAACGGAGATGAGGTCACCCACCCAAATGAGACAAACATGCATGAAATCGTGCAACACATGCAATAAAATGAGTTATGCAACACACGCGATGGAACAAGTCATGTGACACATGAAATGGGTAGGTCGATGTGTGATGGGTTGAATGAATGGAATGACGAGTCGGCTCAAGTAGAAGTTATGGTTGACTTTCACGATTGAGGTCATCTTGAGACACCTGAACTGTCAAAGCATCAAGTTGGCGAGCATCCAAGAGAGTAAAAAAACTTAGAACATGGGTGCAGGCATGCCCATGATGTGTGACGAGCATGTGGAGGACCGTTTGGTTAAAGTTGACTTGGGTGGAGGCGTTCGGTTAAAGGCGACGGGTGTGTGAACATTTAGTTAAAGGTGTTTGATTAAATGCGCATGTGGTTGGGCAGTTTGGTTAAAGTCGTTGGTCATGCTGTAGTGCGGGCACCCATGCAATGAGACAGGCGTATGGATGTTATACAAGTGCGACGGGAACAAAGAACCCAGGCAGACGAGTTAGCTAGCGAATGGAAGAGTTAGTCAGGTGAGAAACTGGGTGAACTGATGGGTCAATTCGTGAAGAGAAATAATATATGGGTTGGGCATATGTATGGATGATCCGACCTATGGGCAGGCCAAAGGACACAATTCTTGGAGAAATTACAATGATGGGAAGCATATATATTAGAGTGTGGGCAAGTCTTTGGAAGGAAAAAAAAGCAAGCTGAACTCACGAGTTCAAAACTAAATGAGGAGGGTGAGAGAACATATAACATAGACCAAGCGAGAGGTAGCAAGGGCGGGCAGAGTGGGGCTTGGCATGTCGAGTCATAGGGATGTGACATATTGATAGCCAAGTTTGGGGTTCCCCATAGTCTAGTTTGGGTATATATTGCACGACAAAGTTTTGGGTGGCCGCAGTGCGACAGATCGACCGCCAGCATAACATGACACGGTATGACACAGCGAGTGGACTGCAGCGTAGGCAAGTCACTATGGGTAGGATGATACGATGGCAGGTTGTGAACCATAGGGGAAGATGGGTGTGGCGTTGCATGATGGTAGTGTGGAAGGTTGGGCCATAGGCCACAGGGAGGTGAACGAGACCATGGGCCGTTGTGAACTGAACGGTGGGCCACAGATAGTGTTAGAGTGAATGAAAGTGATGGGAGAGGATGCATGGAGATAGTGTTTAGGCAGAACGTGCAGGGGCTGCACAAGACTATAAAAATTGTAATTCTATAAAACATAATTGCAGAATTGACTTAAGAGTTGGGCAGACTTATCCAGGAGTTTCCCCTCCCATTTTATATGTGTGTACATTGTTTACCGAAGATGATTATTTCTACTGCATAAGAAGATAATTGATGAAGTATAATTGAAGTAAATTATGCCGCATGATAACACTTAGAAGAAAATTGGTTAAGTACGAAAGTTAGGCGTAGTTCGAGAACCATAGTAGTTAGAAAATTAAAAGGTTGGTCGATGTCACATCGTGCCCACAAGTGGAAATTAAGTCACCACTAGCATGGGGGTGTGACAGTTGGTATCAAAGCCCATTTTTTAGAAAGTGCGCTTTGACAATTGAAGCAAGAATACGACAGTAGTGGTTGTAGTCGGTATTGAGGTTGAGCACTATATAGTTGGTCACAGTGTGACATTAGGAAGTTTGGCAGGGACAAGACAATAGGTTAGGGACAAGATGAATGATGAAGTGTATGGTCTTGACACATTCTCGAGAAAAGCTGATGGTAGACAATGTAGAGGAACTGGTGACAGGTGAATCAAGCATGAATGTTGAAGCAATTTTCATGAAAAAGGTGTCACAATGCATTAATGAAATGTCTTTAGAGATGGATGCATTGAAATATGAGAATGGAAAAATTAGAGATAAGTTCACAAAGCAAGAAGAGGACCATGTCAACATCAAGGAAAAATATGATTATCTTGAGTGGCAGTATGGAAAAAATGTAAATGAGGTCAAGGAATTTGAAGCTGCAAAGGATCAAGGATTGGAAGAGATCACAAATCTACAGAAGATTCTTCATGAGGCTCTCAATGAGATTTCAATCTTGAAGAAGGTAGTTGGATAGGGACCAATAAGAGGGACTGCCCATATTAAAATCAAGGAACCAGATTCTTATGATGGGGTGAGGAGTGCAAAGAAACTTGGGAACTTTTTATGGGATATGGAGAAATACTTGGAATGCTTGGGGCTTCCTAATGAAGAGGTCGAGGTTAAGGTGGCTACTCAATTCCTTGCAAAGGATGCCAAGATGTGGTGGAGGAGGAGGGTGGATTAGATTACTCATGGTGATGCTGAGGACATATTTACCTGGAAAGAAATGAAGGAAGTTCTACAAATTCACTTTAGCCCACATGATGAGAGTTGGGATGCAAGGAAAAAGATCAAATATGTTAAGCAAACAGGGATTCTATAGGCATATCAATAGGAATTTGTGAGTGTCTTCTTGGAGTTACCTGACATGGCGAAGAAAGACAAGGTTTTCAACTTCATCATTAGATTGAAACCTTGGGCATGCAATGAGGTGAAGAGGAAAAAGATCAAAACACTTGAGGAGGCATTTGATGTAGTTGATAGGTTGGTGGACCACTACAATGAAGGGACTGAAGATAAGAAAAAGAAGTTTGACAAGCCGAAAGAGAATTATTCAAAGGAGGATAGTGCTAAAGTAGGTGGAAAACTGAAGGCAAAGAAACCTTTGAAATGTTGTTTGTGCACGGAGGACCACACCGTGAAGAATTGTCCTTCAAGAGTGGCAGTGGTAGATCTTGAACAAAACAATGGGAAGAAGAAGGATGAACCAACGGTTGGGATGATGTAGATATTGGGTGTTGCAGTAACTGCAAAGGCTGTCCCAAATCACGATCCTAAGAGGAATAGATTGGAGTCTGTGGACATGAAGATTGGGTAGGGAGCATTGCTGACCATGGTGGACAACGGTGCATCCCATAACTTCATTGGAGACGAGGAAAGAAGGAAATTTGGTTTGAAATTTTTGCCAACTCAGGCTTGTCTCTAATCAGGGAATTCTCCACCAGACCAAGTTATTGGTGTTGTAGAGAATGTGGAGGTGTGCATTAGCGAGTGGGTGGGTAAATTTGATTCCACGGTTATGTGGATGGATGACTATGAAGCAGTTCAGGGGATAGATGGTGCCACATTTGAAGAAGTTGTATATTTACGATGGACAGGAGGATGAACCAATGGGTATTCCTACCATGGCTGCTATGATAGGTGGATGTAAGTTGACGATGATGGATGTGGAATACATTAAGTGAGATGAAGAAGTCTATGAGAGGTTGAACTATGCAGAATCAAAACTCATAGAGTAGTCATATATTATTCCAACATTGTCTTATGGTATTCTTGACTTGACAGACAGACTAGAGGCAATGGAGGATAACAGGGATGTGAGACCAAAGACTAATCAGGAGGAGATTCAAGAAGCATACATGCAGAGGTTGGAAGAAGAGGATCCCACCACATGGATTGAGATGTTGGAGAAGAAGGATAGAAGGCCTTCAAACTTCCCATCCCCTCCCTCTTTCTAGAATTAGCATGGGATAGGCTCATTATCACTTGCTCATGGTAATGTTACCCTTTAAGATGATGAGCAAATTTGTAGGTGAGATATATGCTATTGAAAACATGATGCAATGATAGTCATGATGATGTGAGATGCATGTGTTATTTTGGAGGAGACGCTACGATTAGATTAGCTACCCAACTAGTCAACATCACAGGGGGATCCAACACATGAGATTCTTGCAGTGTTACGATGGGATATAGGCATGGATTGATTCATGGGCAGAGCTATTTGGGTGTCAACATATGGAGATGATTATCTTGGTGATAGAGTTTTCTAATATGGTGTTGTCAAGGGTGGTAACCTTTTCAAAGTGGAGGAGGATGTCAGGGACTTGAGTTGGCAAGCGCCCAAGAGAGTAAAAAAACCGAGAATGTGGGTGTGAGCGTGCCCATGATGTGTGATGGGCATGCAGAGGAGAGTTCGATTAAAGGAAACTTGGGCAGAGGCATGTTCAGTTAAAGGTGATGGGCGTGCGGAGGAGCATTTGATAAAAGGTGACTTGGGCAGAGGCACATTCGGTTAAAGGCAACAGGCATGCGAATATTCGATCAAAGGCATTCAATTAAAGGTATGTGCAGTTGGGAAGTTCAGTTTAAAGACGTCGGGCACACTATAGTGGGTGGGTGCCCACCCAACTCAATGGGCATGAAGATGTTATACAAGTGCAACAGGAGTAGAGCGTCTAGGTGGATGAGTCAGGTAGTTGGGTAGTAGATTGATGAGTCAGCTAGGTGAGCAATCGAGTGAACCGATGGGTCAGTTCATGTGGAGAAATAATATATGGGTGCGGGCATGTTAGCATTCAAGTCGAGGGTGGGTGAACATATAACGCAGACCAAGAGAGAGGCAACGGGGGTGGGAAGGGTGGGGCTTGACAGGCTGAGCTACAGGTCTGCGACATATCGCTTACTGAGTTTGGGGTTCCCCATAGTCTAGGTTGTGTATATGCTGCACGACAAAGTGTTGGGTGGTCGTAGTGTGATAGATTGACTACCGACAGAATGTGATATGGTAAGACAAGGCGAGCAAACCGCAATGTAGGCAGGTCTCTTTGGGCAGGATGATACAATGACATGTTGTGAACCGCGGGCAAAGATGGGTGTGGTGTTGCATGACCGTAGTGCAGAAGGTTGGGCCATAGGCCGTTGGGCAGTGAACGAGACCGTGGGCAGTGTTAAAGTGGACGCAAACCTTGTGCAAGGATGCACGGAGGAAACATTCAAGTTGAACATGCAAGGGATGCACAAGACTATAAAAATTGTAATTTCCTAAAATATAATTGCAAAATTAATTTAAGAGTTAGGCAGACTTATCTGGGAGTTTCCCCTCCCATTTTATATGTGTGTACATTTTTTATTGATGATGATTAATTCCGTTGTAGGATAACACTTAGAAGAAAATTGGTTAGAGAGAGAGAGAGAGGGAGAGAGAGAGGGAGAGAGAGAGGGAGAGGGAGAGGTGAGAATGAGTAGAGGAATGAAGGAACTTGACCAACCAATGAAGAAAGAAACTAAACTTCCAGTCATGTGAAGTAAGAAGGATGAGCCAAGACTCAAGGAGAGCTTGTACCTCATGAGTTGAGAAGGAGAAAAGAAAGTCTACAAAGGTCATTTATATGATCTAGGTTGTGAACGAAGATATAACTGTGGGTTTCTCTATACGTTGTAGGGTATTAGAGGTCGAAGGGTCGAGTTTTTAGGTTGGTTATGGGTTGTTATCCAAGGGGATGCAACTTGGTTATGATTTAGTTATACATTATATTGTTGGGTTGTGGCAATGAGTGGTTTAAGGCTCGACCCAATCGAACTCTTGTAACCGAAGTTGTATTCTTGAAGTTTATTATTGAATAAGTTATGAGGAAGCTATTTGGGAGTTTCCCCTCCCATATTGTTGTATTATTTTTGTGCATGTTGTTTCTGTGTTGAAGTTTACAGTGCGAAGCAAACTGTAAATTATATAAATGAAGTAAGATTGTAAATAAAGATAAGTTAAAAAGATTAGAAGTGGCTATTGTATTGAGACTTGGTTGATTACTAATTTGGAAAGTAAGATATCGTTTCTCCTAAGAGGTACATAGGATAAAGGTGTAGTATGGGAATGAGTAAAATCAATTTGGTTTCGCCATTGAGGAGAAACTGCATTGGTGCTGCACACCTCAGAGGACTTGAGAAGCTTATAACTCAAAGGGCGTCCTGGGGGAGTGACAACAGGGGATCAACATAGTACCAGGATCAAGCCATTTGAGGCAGTACATGTGCTCATCAATGAATGGAGGAAATAGCTACTCGGTTTAGATAGATTACCCATGGCCCCACTAAAGACAAGCTCACCCATGCCAAGAGAGAGGATAACTCCCAATGACATCACCTCTTGAATACCGAGGTTTTAGTTAAACTAGCTAATTGGGTGTTAAACATTGGGCATACACGTGGGCACTTCAACTAGTACATGCACATGCTGGACTTGTATTGGCATACAAAATTCCTCTTAGGCATAGTTCTCTTAGACCAACATGAACATACAACAAATCTCCTACACTCCATGGAGCACTTACACCAACACATAAAGGATTTGGATCAATGGTTGGATCTGATTGAGTAGCACCTTGACATACCTCCCCCAGTTGGAGGTATCCAAGTTGCAACTACCAATTCAAACCCTTCTACTTAGTCTCTTGTCATGTCTTTGGCTTTCAAATTTCTAGTTTCCTTAGTTTGCTTTCATGGTCACAGAGGCCCATATTTTAGCTTCTACATTGTAAATTTTGAACTTCTAGGCACCTTGATGTCTTCTGCCTCTCTACGAAGAGTGACTTTTTTTATATGGTTGGGTCTTCCTAATGGCTGACTATTTTAAAACTCTCTGTATTTTCATGTAATATCTTGTTTAGAAGAAAAAACAAAATTTTGCTCCAAAATAAGAATAATAATAATATAATAAATAATCTATTTTTATGGTTGTGGCTAAGCCAAACAAAAAATTGGGGTATGGAACCCTCTTGTTTGTAGGACAAAAAAACCTACCTCTACGCATTTATTTGACCATTAAAGTTATCTCAAGTGGTTGGGTAGAATGGTTGTTATCTTCCCCACCCCGGTCCAAATCCCCACTAGTGATATGATGATCTATAATCCCTTGAAAAATACTAAGTATGCTCGTGGGACAACTGAGAAGTTGGAAAAATGGGGTGTTATCCCATGCACTCGGTTTCAAATCCCACGAACAAACATCTTTTGCTTGTTGTGATAAGGCTCAAGGAGTAGGCTACCCCACCCTCGTGGAGTCTCAACTCTTCGTGAGTCATAAATTCTTAGTATATATTGCTTATGGGTTGTTGGATATACTCTTGGTGTTATAGTGGCAATCGCTACATGCTATGTGATAGTGGCAACCACTAGGTTTGATCTTGGGCCTCACCCATATTACTCCAATAAATTACTGATTCACCATGGTAAAAGAAAAAAGGAAAAAAAATTATAGAGTTGTATATACTCTACCCCACTCTAGATTCAAACCTATAACCATTTATGAAGAAGCACATATTATTAACTATAAATTTATTATACACTATTAACAAAAATTAATTTTTTTTATCCATTATACACTATATATATACTAGAAAAATCAATAATTTTATACTTTATTACTAGGTGCATCATAACTACCTTTAAAGTGAATACCAATTAATAAACGAACCAAAAATCCTATAATATTTTATATAACACTTTTACAATTTTTTTCAAATAAACTATCATAGGCATATATAAAATTTATTATAAACCATGATGGATATATAACACTTTTACAATTTTTTATCAAATAAACTATCATAGGCACATATAAAATTTATTATAAACCATAACCATCATTCAAAATAAATTTTAAATTTCATGAGGGATGATATAGATGAGAAGATCACCATCCCCACACATCTCACTTGTAACTTTAGTCTAAAGTATTAAACAAATATTAAATATAAAAATATATAATTAAAAGATATATTTAGCAAAAATGTGTAATTATTTATATAAATTAAATTATAACTTAATTAATTGAAAGGTTTATAAAATGAATTATTAATATAGTTGGTTTTTCTCTAAACTGCAACACTTTGTATTACTTATTAAAAAAGAGGATATATAACTGTCATTTCGAGATTACCCAAGCATAACATAAAAATATAAAAAGATTGTGAATGCCAAAAAAAAATAAAGACACATAGTAGTAACCTACTTCTCAATATATCAACACGCAATAACATAGACCTTCACATCCTGGGAAAAAAACATAGAACTTCCACATGTCATTTACCAACTAGCTTTTCTAGTTAGACAATTGAAATGAAAATTGTGCTGACCAAGTCTCTCTTATCTAAAAACAAGAGACATAAATCTTATCCAAAAACAAGAGACATATATTCTGCATATCACCTAGTGTTAAATATGAATATCAATACCAATACTTCTTTTTTTTGTTGAAGCAAGTATGGATCCTTCTATATCATTGAGTCAAAAAAATAGTGTACAGTATATACAAACATCCTCCCGATGCCAAAGAAACAAAAAAGAAATTAAAGCTTAAGCCTCCAAGGGCTAAACCTTACAGCTTTACACCTAAAAATTTGAGCCTAAGAAATAACTAACATAACTAAAGTCTAACCCACGGAAAACCCACAAACTTTCGCGTAGCCTCCCTTCGGTAAACCCAAACCCAAAGATCCTTCCCATCAAATCAAGACTCGATGGCCAAGGAGAAAGACACAAAGCAAAGGAGACCGAGGTTTAACAGTCCAACCCCACCAAGTTGCTCTATCTCGGTCAACCGTTGATTCACCACAACCAAATCCAATAGATGAGAAAGATTTCGCGTAGGACAAGATGCTACAATGTTAATCTGCAATGGGGGGCGGTTTTCGGAACCCCCATCCTGCCACGTGTCGCAGGATGAATGGGATCATTGTGAAAACGCCAAAACCAATACCACTTTGAGGGCGGCGTGATCAGTCGAAAACCGCTTGGGGGGTGGTTTTGCAATCTGGACCCCGAAATATGAAACCACAAGTTGCTGAATAACCTGGTTCCTCTTGCAAAAGTTAGTCTCCCTTGCCCTGGTATGGGATGTTGTGAGGGTGAGAGAGTTCCCTCGAGCAAAGAATTATGGGAATCAACTGAGATCTTCATCACACATACTCCTTGAGTCTGGGCGACCTCACATGGTTCTCTTCTCTTCAGTGACTAGCAATCTCAGGAAAAGAAGACACATACAGGGGAAAATTAAATTGAGCTAGTCTCCATCGTTTTGAGTCTAAACACTTCCCTATCTTCTTTCGCTTGTTCAGAGCATAGAGCTCTCAGTTTGGTTGGACTCAACTCCTGCCACTTCATCGACACATTATTTTCTGTGCAGCTGACTCCCTAGTTGGCCAGAAGATCCGCCAGCTTATTTGCGTCTCTGCGAACATGGTAGAACTGACAATGCGCAGGCTCTAAAGATGGCTTTGAATTCTTTGGAAGACTCGAATTAATTTGCAATGCTTAGAGACTTTATCCGGTGTAGTTCCATTATGTATTTTTTGCACTGAGTTGATAATTAACTCTGAATCTGCCTCTATCATGACATTTAAATAGTTGTCCTGTTTTAGTAAATCCAGGCATTGTTCCAGAGCCATTAGTTCAGCCATGTTGTTGGTGGATGTACCTAGGTGGCAATGGAAGATGAAAACGATACTTCCCTTCTCATTTTTGAGGACACCTCCATACCCTGTTGTTCCCGGGTTCCCTTTTGAAGCCCCATCAATGTTGTATTTTAAATAGCCTTCCGGAGGAGGATGCCAAAATTCCTTCTCTATATTTGAAGAAATGACCTTCCTGTCAAGGCTTAGGAGGGTAAGCCCCTGCATCCCCAGCTGCCTGAGAATCTTAGAATCTACTTCTGAGGGGGATTTTTAGGGAAGTTGCGAAGAGTGGTTCCCACAGTCTCCTTGAGCTATTTCAGGATTATCTCCAACAGGTGTTGTGGGGGCTTTTTTTCCTCCTTAAAAATTCTTTTGTTCCTCTCCTTCCAAACGTTCCATATGATAAAGCTTGGTGTAAGAGCCCACGCTAAGTTAAGAATTTCATTATCCAAATTTTTTTTCCTCCAATTGGTGAAGGTACTAATGATGCTTCCTCTGTCTCTATCAAATTGTTGAAAGATTTAGCAAATAAATCCCATAACCAGGATGTGAAAATGCAGTTGTTAAGTAAATGTTCCAAGGTCTCTTCATGAGCTTCATAGAGTAGGCATCTTCAAGGCCCTTGAACACCTCTCTTCCTTATGTTATCGCAAGTCAGAATTTTCTTGTGATAAACAACCCACATGAAGAGTTTGATTTTCATCCACCCTTGATGCCTCCAAAGGTTTTGCCAGCTTTTGTCCGGAACCAGGGGATCCAGCTCAAGGAGAATGCTTTTTGCTTCCTTAAGATTAAAGGTGCCCTCCTTGTTGTTTCCCCATCTCAGTTGGTCTTGTCCCTCTGCCACTAAGATCTTCCTTTGCTCTACTATTTTCCTGAGCTCCTCTGCTTTAGCTTTCAGGGGATTGTTATTTATGCAATCTATGTTTCTCCAAATTCTCCACTTATCCATAAGATGAGAATGATTCCAAAAATTCTTAACCTTTATTAAATCTTGGGAATTTGACTCCTGTTTAAGATCAAGGAAGTCTTCTTTAACCAGAACTGATTCTTGTTGCCACTTGTCTTCCCAGAATAGAGCAAGATTTCCTTCTCTAATTTCCTAGAAGCTATTCTCTTGTACTAGTCTTCTATTCTCCCAGGCTTTGTTCCAAATATAAGAACCCTTTAGATTTCCTGACATTCTTATAAGATCATTGTTCTGCCAGGAACAAGCACATTTTTCTTTCCAGATATTTGCCCATTGAGTCTCTGGATGCTAGACCCAGCGCCACCAAAGTTTGGCCCCTAGAGCCTTGCTGAGAATCTCCTGATCATCCAATCCTAGCCCTCTGTGGTTCTTGGGCTTACAATTTTTTTCCCAAGACACCAAGGCCCATTTCCTCTTAGTCTCCTCCCTGCCCCAAAGGAAGTTTCTTTGAATATTTCTAAATTGCTGAAGGACCCATCAATACCAATACTTCACTGAAGCTTGATTTTTTTTTTTAAATGCCCCAGAATAAGAGTCCAGAGCATTTCTAAACATGCCCTTACACTTTAAAACCAACAACGAATAATCATAAAGCACCCAAAATATAACACAACTTCGTAGTCCATAATACCCAGTTCAACAAAAAAGCTCAATGCCAAGAGCTTTCTCACGCATAGAGTTGGTTTTTTTCAATTAAATAGGATTTGGTAATTGAGTAGAGTTTTGTTTCCTCTAACTTTAATTTTCTAGCTTTCTTACTTACTCTTGCTTATTGAGTGGGTTTAATGGTTAAGAGCATTCCTCTTAAAAGGTTATAGGTTCAAAACCAGAGGGGCATAGAGTATGTATACCTTCGTAGGCTTAGTAGTCAAATCACTGTGTGGAGGTGGGTCCCTTGTCCCACAAACAAGGGGGTCTCATACACCAATGTGGTGTTTGGGTCCCTTGTCCCACAAACAAGGGGGTCTCACACACCAAAGTGGTGTTTGGCATGGCCATGACCTTAAAACTAGATAATAATGATAATAATAATTTTTAATTTTCACACAAATTTCACAATCACTTATCCAAAAGATTTAAATTGACAATATTAACACCATTAAATATATTTAAACTTATTTATTATACCTAGTGAAGGCAGAGTATATTGTAATTTGACTTTCACTTAATTGCTTTCAATAAAATCAAATTTTCTAAAATTTTATTATAGTTGTGAAATATTTAAATATTAAACTAAATATTTTTTAATTACAACAATAATTAAAAAAAAACTTCCCCTAACAACTGTCCAAAATATTAATTACAATATTGATGTGATGTATGCAAGGTGTACCTCTAATCATGATTGACACAAGTTTTCGTACCAAAACTATGTTTTACCTTTTTTTTAATAACTTGCGTAATTATAAGTTAGATACTATTTTATAAAGACATAATTTTAATAATGAAAAAGGATAGAAAATGCTTATTGCGAAGCTTATATTTAATAAATTATTTTGGTAAATTACGGTGTATTATGCATTTGTGTTTGGTCAATTATATTTTAAAGAGATAATGAAAATATATGGAACAATTTCATTTATTTAGTGGAGAACTCTATGACAAACCTTTAATGATATTAGAACAGATTTGGTTCAATTTGTTTTTAAAGTGCTTTAAACTAGAGGAATGATATATGATAGATACTTCAGAACAATACTTTTATTAAAAAGAAGGACATGATAAGTTGATTGAATATAAAATATATTTAAGAAAAACAAGACTATTTTGAAGTGTTTTAACTAGAGGAATAATACATGATAGATACTTTAAAACAATATTTCTATTATAAAGGAGGACATGATTTATAAGTTGCTGGAATATATTTATAATAAATAGTCTTTTCATAATAACATATTGTCACTAATATTATTCAAAGGTATTAAGTAATGCATTAAGAAAAAGGTTATTATGGCTTTGCATTTTGTTTGAATTTTTGTAATAAATTTGAGTTTCATTCAAATTCATTTTGATATTAAAAATTATGTGGTATTTTTATATTAAAAATAAATATAATTGTTTTTTGGAGTGTAATTTTTTTTTCAAATTGTTATTAGTAATAATTTTATTTAAAAATATTAATAAATTGTTTTAATTAAAATACAATTAAATATAATTATTTAATTAAATATAATTAAAATAAAACTAGATTTAATCTAAAAACATTAAAAAATGATAATTATTCATATAAAAATGTCAAATAATTAAAATATTTTGCTCTAACTAAGTTTTGTTTGGTTTGTTTTGTTTTTGTTTTTTTGTTTTGTTTGTTTTTGTTGTTTTTTTTTTTTGTTTTGTTTTTTTGTTCGTTTTTTTTTTTCTAAAGTCTAATCATACGATTTTTAGCCAAATTTTGATTTTTCAATTATTTAAAACCCATTAGAAATTTGAAACTCAAACTTGTAATTCCAAACGACCTCTACAAAATTTGGAAAAAATTAAAAGGGTTAGCTAATTACTTTTTGCATAAGACGCATGTACTAAGTAGCAACATTACATTTGTTTTATTTTGAACTGAAAAGATCTCCTTTAAAGATTTGCAAATATTTTAGACATGATTTAAACCAATAAAATAAGAGCAAATTGAACTTAGAATGTTAAGGCATCTTTAAAAATGTTAAGAAATAATTAGATTAATGGAAATTTGTCATTGAGATAGATTTAATTTAATATTTTAAATTTATTGAATGTTTAGTATTAATTTGTGGATTAAGTTAGTTGTAATTTTTAAATTAAATAATTTTTATTATTTTAAATAAAGTTAATAATTTATTACCATGGGTCTTGGATAGATGGTTGATCAGGTGTTCTGATAAGGCACCCCTGATGTGAAGTCACCGGTTCAATTCTCCACCTCTTGATTGGGTGATATTTGGACATGATGAAGATATAGTCCTACCAAACTTACAAAAAAAAAGTTAGTTAATTTATAAAAAAAAATTAATTATTTTTAATGTTTTGAGCATTACAATCTTTAATTTCATTTGTCTAAAATCATGAGATTTATTGAAATCACATTCATTTGAGGGTGATGAATCCATATATGCATATGCAGTCAAAAAATCAATTTAAACAACACAAATCAAGATTTGACTACAAATTTTTTCATCGGATTCCTCCTAGAAACCCACGGAAGCATTTCAGTCTTTAATTGTGATTTTTTGGAAAGCTTTTAGATTTATTTTCCAATTTAATTTGTCTAAAATCGCAAGGATTTATTGGAATCACATTGATTTGAGGGTGATGAATCCATATATGCATATGCAATCAAAAAATCAGTTTAAACAACACAAATCAAGATTTGACCACAATTTTTTTCATCGAATTCCTGCTAGCCATGGAAAACTCCAAATCATCCCACTTAAAGACTGCGCTGTTGAGTTTCATAGTTCTATTTTTAATTTACTGTGAATTGGTAATTTTTTTTTTTTATTTATGGTAAATACATTAGAGTAATTCAAGCAAGGTCTATGATCATATGATTTAAGAAGAGTCAATATATTTAGGAAGGAGGGGGAGTCTACTCTTGTAACATCATCACAAGAGGTCATTCCCAACCACTCAAGGTACACTAACCAAAACTCCATAATTTTTAGTAGTTGAATCCTTGGGTGGAAGTGGTCTCTTGTCCCACAATCAAGGTGTGTTCTGCATGAATTTAATGTGTGACTTGATAGTGACTTTAAAATTAGATTATTGTGTCTCTTTACAACCTAGTATGGGGGACATGTTGTAATTCTCGTACATGAGTGTAAACATTTAAATGATGGCTGAATATAGGAGAGATATTGTAGTGTCCATCAAATGAGGCATTAGATCAAAAAATAATAATAATAAAACATAATGTCAAACTCAATTAAAAAAATAATAAAAATAATAAACTTATTCAATCCAATTTATTATATTGTAATTTTGTTTGTATAAATAAAATTAAAAACATTAAAAAAACAAACTGAATATGCATATCAAATTTCTAATATAGAAATGTGAAACACATACACACACACATATATATTAAAAGTAGTAACTATAACTAAATATGCATCTGACCATATAAACTAAAATAATGATTTATGCTTCCACTGGGAAACTCAATTGGTGATCGTTGTGATATTAATTCTTTGTGAAGTGGGTGGTTTGAGGTTCAAATCCCCCTTGGAAGCTTGTGGGTGGTGCATGGGGGCATGCATGAGTTCACCTAGAGGTTTAGTGGTAGTGATCGGAATTGACCTTGTGTCCCCCATGGTTCACCTAGAAGTTAAGTGGTAGTAATTGGAATTGACCCAAGGGAAAAAAAATTGGAATTGACCTTGTGCCACATAAGTATGAGCCTGACCCAATTGTTGGTTCCTATAAATAAATAATAATAATAATAATAATTTTTTCATAACCATTTTATTTTAGAACTTCATATTTAAATTTATTTAATAATTATATAAAATTTAATATTTACAATAACTTATTTTTCTAAATTATATATATACATTAAAAAATAAATTAAATTTATTATAAAACATGTTAAAGAAAAACATGACACATATTTGTAACTATATGTATTATTAGGGTTTTGGTAAAATTAAGAAATTTATACCAATATAAATAATACTACTAAGAACCAACATAGATCCATCTTAACTCTAGATCTGCCAAGCATTGAGATGAATCAAATCTTTTGAGGTTCAAATCTTTCTTCAAGTTTTGCACTCAAAAAGAGGTTTGCATCTTAAGAGATTTGGTCCCTCTCCATGCTTCGTATATTTAGAGTTAAGATGGAACTATGTTGGTTATTATTATATTCTCTTTCTTACTAAAATTTTCTTATAAATATTTCTTATAATATATATGTGTTCTTTTTGTGAGGTTAAATTTTGTAATACTTACAAACAAGGGTTATAATTTAGAACTGGAAATGAAAAATATAACCCTTTTAGAATTGATCTTGTCCAAAATCTAACCTTATTAGCTAAATCTAAAAAACCAAAAATATTATTCAGGCCTCGTGGATCTTTAGAAAATAGAGGCATACAAACACAAGACATAAAACTAAAGAGAATTTAATAGAATTTTTTAGGAGGTAGGATCAGAATCGATGGCCTCTACTTGGATGGGCTCCTTGTTATTACGAGGAGTGCGACCTGGGTCTAGAGGAATTCCCAATTGTCTTTCAATTATGTCTTGTCATTTGTCCATAGAAGCTAGTTGCCATTGCATACGGTCCAAGGAGAGTAACATATCATCTCTGGTGGCGTTTCAGTCCATGATTACCTTGCTAATAAGCAGTTTGATATGCAAGTAAATGTTCACTGTGTACATGTACTAGTTATGTCTACCTCGAGTGTGGCCTACATCAAGTACCTATTCTACCACACCTACGAGCACCTTAGAATCAGTGAGTGTACGCCATTCTTGGACCAAGTGTCTTTCCACTTGGGTAAATTCATTGTGTATTGGCTTCAGAGTGAGTTCCCAGTACTTGGCAATGGAGTGTCTTCTTGTTCTTTCATAGTTTGGAACTGCACTCGCAATGGATTATTCCTAGCTTGGCCTAGAGAATCTTTATAAGCTTGTTGCTACGATTTGAGAATGAATTTACAGAGGATTTTGACTTGATGTTCCAAGATAGAATTGGGATCTTTTTCCTTCCAATGTTTGGAAAGGTTTGGTAGGTCCAAAGAATCTAAGTCTATCTCAATGATTCCTTCACAGGAAAGGAAAGTGGTGGGGTCTTGAGGGGCAAGGCTAGTGGAGGGATCCTCAAGATTCGAATATTTGACAAGAGGAGTTTTGGCTCTCATCGAGTCCTTAATTTCTAGATGGGGGGGGGATCATAGATTGGAGTTGGGTGTTCAGAGAAGCAAGGGGATCAAAGTTATTATTGAGTGTAAGGTATTTGGCACATTCAGAAGGGGGTTGAGACAAATTGGAATATTGGCATCGATTTAGTGGCTCAATGAAGCCATCATGATATAAGCCTTGAATTTGGTCAGGGGGTGAGGTGGGATCTAGGAAGGGGTAGTTGTAGTATAGATGGCCATACTCATGAAATAATTAGGAGTGAAAAGGTATGTGCTCATAATCCAGGGTTTGTTTTAAAATTTCATCCTGGTAGTAGATGTCGATGGATTATGAAAGTAGCTTTGAAATATTCATATAGACACAGATACAAGCATAGGAAATGTACCTAGCTTACTTCATGGCTTTAGAAGCTTTAACAAAGTGCCCTAAGGCATTTCCAATTCGAGTGAGGATCTCCTCGTCCCGAAATTCTCTAGGTAGAGAGTACATTTTGATCACAATTGGTGTTGCTATGAAGTATTATTTGTTTAGGATGAATCTTTCCGTCCAAAATCATAGATAGAACCTTACAAAATTGAAGAGATAGGGGTCGTTCTAAAAAATATGAGTGCGGTATTTTATGTTGGCAAAGACGATTGTTAAGAAACCCTTTGCTCCAAGTTCAAGCTTGACATGACCTTTTTTTGCTTGATCCAATAAGATAGTGCTTTTTTTGAAGGCCAAATTTGATGGAATTTTCCAATCAAGGCGTGATCTCACATATAGTGGATGTATTCACTCATGTGTATGGGTGGGACTTCAAATTTAGGGCCTTTAGTGGCTTTATGGAGACAACAACTGGGAGTTTTGTGGCTGGTAGTTGTAGATTGATCTAGATCTTCATATTTGGTTGAGTTGGTTTCCTATCTCAAGTTTTACGCATTGACATGTAGGGTCTGGTCGGCGACATGGTTGTCGGTCATGATCTTGCTATAGAAGGGAGCGAATTTCCCTCCTATAGTGCCTACCATGGCTGAGGCAACAATGATCATTTAAATAATCAATTATAATTTAAGGTTTGGAAAATCTATACAAATACAAATACATATATAATAGATATCTCTTTTTACTTAAAAAAATAATTATTTATCTAAAAAAACATATATAATAAAAAATTAAAAAAAATCGTTGTTTAACAAAATTCAATTCTCATGAAAATCTAATCTTAAAAATAATAAATTTAACCTTTAGATCATAAAAACAATCTTAAAATCATAAATTTAACCTTCAAATCATAAAAACACCTTAAAAATCATATGCATACCCAAAAAACCAACGTACATCAAAGTATACCACTATTAAACAATAAACAATATATTAAAGTAACTTAAATCTCTATCTATTAAACACCTAAAAAGATCTCTAAAATATAAATTATTTTCTTTTATATCATATATGAATCTCATTTTTATACACAATGTCTTTGCTTGAACCCCTACCTTAATTAAGGTTACCTCTATCATCATTATAGCATTGCAACATTAGTCTAATTTAACTTGGAAAGATATATTATATCATATCAAATTTAAAATCACCATATAAAAAATTAAATATTTTTTATTTATTAAATTTCATCTTATAATAAAAATAATTATCTAGTCTAAGAGATTTTGGATAGATGGTAATGGAGTGTTTTGTTAAGATACTCCTTAATATGAAGTTATTAGTAAATAATATATTAGACAAAAATAAAAATGTAATCCTACCAAATTTAAAAAACAAACAATTTAATCTATTAATCAAAATATATTTAAATAAAAGGTCAAAAACATAATATCATTATATCATCATGAAAATAGACCAACTAGTTCAACAAATACAAGCTTTTTCCTGGTCATACTTCAACTAAAAGCTCTAGGGATTGTAAATGAGCAATGAGCCCATTGATGTGGGGCCCTTTGAGAGGAACAAAAGCAATGGCAGTTATTCAAGGTATTTATGCCTTGTGAGCTAAAGCCAAGTCAAAAGTCCTCCTCCACATGTATATTGTTATCATGTGCCATGAGTTTGTCTCCGTGTGTAAAAGTGGTAAAAAAGTATGGATTGCTTATGAATATTTACAAGAATCTTGTGATCTTAATGAAGAGCCTTCTATTTTAGCCTTATAGGTTACATCATGTGTGGAAATATATGGTCCAATGGTGGGTACTCTTACATTGGTACTTTATTGCCTTGGTTTTGTTGTTCAATTGATTTGGTTTTTGTTGTTTAGTTGATTTCAGTTTTTGTTAGTATGTGTAGTTTTTCCCATTTCAATTTCACTTTTTTATTATTTAATATTTATTATTTAAATATTTCAAAAAAAATATTTATTTTAAATTTATTTATTATTTAATTTTTCAATTAGATTATATACTATTATTAATAACAATATATTTATTTATTAATAATATATATTTATTTTATTTATTATATATTTTATTTATTATGTTTTTTATCTTCATTTTTATATTTAATAATATTATTTAAATATTTTTATTTTTTAATATGTTTATATTTAAATATATTATTTTGTTAATTAGTGTTTAATATTTTTATAATATTTATTTTCGTTTTGTTAAATATGTATTATTTGGTTAATTAATTAAAATTTGAGTAATGGTAAAAAAATTACTTAAATTTCAATTTTATTTTGTGTATACAAAAGTAGTTATTGATAAGATATTTTATTTAGACATAAAAAAGTATTTTATGGTGTAATGGTCATCACTTCAAAACCTTGTGTGTACAAATACAATCATGAATATTAGTTGATGCGGCTTACACTGGGTACAAGCCCCCAATGATGTTGACTGCTTAAATGACCCTCCACCGCGTTTTTTCAAGAGTATAGTCTAACTAATAGAAGAAATGACACTTTCCAACAATAATTTTTAAAAATCATAAGTTTAAAATATTTAATCTGCATAGTTAGAGCGCTCTAAGGGTTTTTTAAGGCACTAAATTCATTTATGCTTTCAAAAATGTGTTTTAAACAACAAGAAAGCACAATATTTCTCAAAATTATATGCTAGATTTTGGCCAAAAATGCAATTCTATTTTCTTAAGTCACATGTTAGTCATATGAGTTTGCAACAACTAACAAAAAAAAAGTGGAAAATAATTATGTTTATAATATATTTAATTTTAATAAATTATATAAATTAAATTATAAATAATTCACTAATATCAATATAATTTTATATTTAAAATAATATTAATATAAGCCCATGGGCATAGAATAGATGGTGATAGGGTGTTCTATTAAGGCACCTTGTGGTGAAAAGATCATTGGTTCGAAGCCTCATGGGAAAAAATCCAGGCATGGTAAGGGCTAGTGTGGCCTAGGTCACGTGCGATGATGTCTTTGGGTCACAGTTACTCAAGCCACATGTTAGGTGTGCAAGTCATCTTGTGAATCACATTATCTAACAAAATAATAATAATAAAAAAATTTTAAAGTCACAACCAATTCAGACACCAAATTTGTGCATGTGACCCTTTTATTTGTGAAACAATGGACTCACCTCTGGACAACAATTTGATTGTTAAAGTCTATAAAGGTGTCTTGTTGTGCCAAGAGGCGCTCTCCAGCCCAGTACAAAAGAAATGTTGTAATGTCATGTTATATTATTGTTATGTTATGTTATCTAAACATTTTTACTTGGTCAACTTTCATAAAACTAAAAAATAATAAATTAATAAAGTTGAGGTAAAATAGTCAATTTATAGTTGGAAATTTTTGACCTTCTTATGTAAGACGATATTTATAGATTTATAAATTTATCTATTTATTTTAAACTAACCTAGACAACTTTGTATTTTTATGCAAGAATATATATATATAACTAGCCTAGCTCCATCTTAATTCTGGATCTTCCAAGCGCCGAGAGGGATCAAATCGCTTTTCACTTTAAAAGAGGTTTGCACCTCAAGAGATTTGATCTAGGCTCGACGCTTGGTAGATCCAGAATTAAGATGGATCCAGGCTAGTCTTAGTAGCTCGAGCGGTTAGGAGCACAATTTTTCCTCCCCTCTTTTCACTTTAAAGAGGTTTGCACCTCAAGAGATTTTATCCAGGCTCAACGCTTGGTAGATCCGGAATTAAGATGGATCCAGGCTAGTCTTAGTAGCTTGAGTGGTTAGGAGCACAATTTTCTCCCATGCAGATGGGCTCAATTCCAAGGGACATGTTGTTGTTGTGATAAGGCTCAAGGAATAAGCTCCCCAACTATGCAGAGTCTCAACTCTTGCTAAGCCATAAGTTAATGGCAACGCGTAGGTACAAAGGTGTACATACTCTACCTCTTTTAGATTTAAACTTATAATTTCTTTTAGAAGCACATATTTTTAACTATTAAACCATTCAAATTCTACTTTTATTTGACCAAATTAATATAACCTAATTTTAAGAGTGTCGAAGAAAATTGAACCTATAACTTCTCAATAGTAAAATACTTTAGCAATGAGACTTCAACTAATTAAATTAACCCTCAAAACTATATATATAATTAATTAAATTTATTATTGTAACATATATAATGAATAAAATAAACTTTAATATAGTTAAAATGATAACTTCGGATAACCTAGTTAGAGAGAATACAAAGTCCTCTTACTAATTATCCATCAACTTGCATAATCATTATGGTGGGCACTATGGGGTTGGGTTCAGATCTCAATGGATTTATACCCTTAAGACATACTCCTAGGGATGCTCAATTGACAAACTTGCCTTGTACCTTCTTTTGTAAACGGGTTGTATGATTAATATAAAATGAGGTACATATTTTAAGACACTTTATAGGGAGACGCATTCTTCGTTAAAAATTGAAAAATGTATATGGTCTATTTTCTTTCACATGTGTGAATTATTTTCATGAATTTGGGGAGTGAATTCTTATGATTTATATGGAAGGAGTTATATTCAATCTTAACTGGAAAGGAAGTATATTTTGTTAAGAGTAAGTGTAGTTTTTTTTTATTGATATATGGAGAAAAAGTTAAGCTATCTTATGTAGTGGGATTTAGAGTTTATTTTTATAATTAAGTTTGGAGTAAAAAAATGAATTATACATAAGAGTAAAAGTTGTTTTCATAATTAAGTTAAAGCATATTTTTATATTTTAAAGATTGAAATATTATTAGATTATTTAATCTATATTTTTATAATGGAAAGAGGTATAAGTATAATAAATTTATTAATATAGAAGTATTAAGGATTAATAGTTTAATGATTTTTTTAAACTATATTTTGATTTATATTTTGAGCAATTTTATTTACTCATTTGCAAGTATTAATAGTTTAAAAAGTTGCATGCCAATTACTTGTCAATCATTTTTTTGTGGAAAGAGATCTGTAATTTTATTCATCGAAAGAGGAACAAAGTTACATTTTGTACATGAGGAAAGACATTTAAACAATTGGGCTAAAAGGCCAGGCATGAAGCAGCGCACGCAGGCTCGCCAAAGAAAACCCCAATAGGTTAAACCAAAAACCATTTAAAAAAAAACTTGCAAAGGTGCAAAATATTTACAAGCATAAGTTGGGCACAAACTGCCCAGGAAGCCAAACAAAAACAAGCCCGAAGTGGGCCTCCATAAAAAATGAGAAGAAGCCCAAAATACCCCTTTGCATACAAGTAGGAAACGACACACGAGAATGACGAGTGTAACAACACGACATGAACGAGGCCCGAAATATGGCGACATGAGGTTTCTCGTCCCCTCAACTCCCCACATGAGCACCACCAGTAGCCATGAAACCCTTGACACACAAGAAATACGAGTGCAACAACACAGCATGGAAGAGGCCCCAAAACATGGCGGCAAGAGGTTGCCCACACCACCAACAACCACGAAATCCCTCGCAACATAGCCACACCTAAGAGAAAAAAGGGAAATGTAGGCAATGACCCACCGACAACAACATCTAAGAGAAACAACAACACCCTAGACAATGTCGAACTCGAATGCAAAGAGGAAGAGGGGGTCGTGACAACTAGGGTTCAAACCACCAGAGCCCCTCATAATCAAACCTTAAGACAAACCAGATGAAGGGAAAGAAAATGTCGCAACTCCTACTGTAGAATATAAACCCTTGCTTAAATAGATCAATTATTTGCCAACCATATTGTCAACCCAACACAATAAACATGATGAGACCTAATCACCCCTCACACATGATCAAGCTTGTAATAAACCAAAAAATTGAATATTGGATTGATTAATATCCCGTGCAAGGTGGGTTTATGGTGATTTGCAATGTGAATTGTAAGAAGGTTCAAGGGACATCACCTTTCTTTGTCATTCTATGCTAGGAATTTTCAGTTGTGATCTTCAATTTGGTCTCCTCTTTCAAGCTAGTTAATTTGAGGTTTGTTTGCGTTTTAGAAAAATTGTTTGTTGTCTCTAATTTGATGAAGACTCGACTTTTGTAGACATAGGGTGCATGGTGTTTTAGTTTTATTAATCTGTTTAACTTAAGGAAGGTATTATGTATCTAGGTGGGCTCTCTTTAGGTGAATGTTGTTACTCTATCCACAATTTCCAAGTCCCTTCTTTTTTAACTCTTTAGTCTTAGTATGATAGTCTCTCGACCAATATCTCTATGCTCTTTGTTGGTTTGGTTGAGGTTATCTTTGGATTGTCTTTATGGTTTTGTTCGCTTGTTTGGCCCTAGTTCTTCATTTTCAAGTAGCTTTTCATTTTTACAATAACATACATGGACTTCAAAGATTTGTAAAAAGTTAGGAGAGTCTTATAATCACATGGAGAAATGATCCAAAGCAACAAGACTTCTATATTTACTATGATATCTAGGGTGCATCATAAAGAACATCAAATAGTATCTTAAATTGTCTATCACGAGTTCATTGGTTTAGTTAAAACAATAATTTTCCATCTTTAGAAGTTAAACATAACATGTTAAGGAACTTGGTAGTCAACTTGCTTAAAGATATCAAATCTAGGGCTTCCAATTTGAGTTTTTTTGCAAATTTAGATCATGGAGAATTAAAAGAAGATGATACAATATATCAACTCATTAAGGATATGGAGATAGGGCAAGAGCAATTTATGCCAGCCACAAACTTTTCAGTTGATATATGTAAACTTTGTATTTTGATTTGAAATTATTTATCTTTTTTGAAGTTTGAAGACGTTAAAATTGTCGTAATATTATTACTAAATTTAGCTTATATATATATAATATATATATATATATATATAGATAATATATATAAAGTAAATTAAAGCAAAAATATGATAATAGAATCTAATGTGTAATACAAAGATTAAAACTTTGGATGGTTTCTTTTATGTTAAAGGGTGATGTTCCATTAACTTTATTTTTAATATTATTTTAATGTTATTATAATAATGATATAATTTCTACTATTTGTGAGTATGTTACACAATGTATGAGAAGTTGATTTAAGTTTTTCCTCTCCATTTCCATGTATGGACATAAAATCTTAGGCTTTTATTTGTGTTATCACATATTTTTAATGTCATACATACATATTAAGATTTAGGTAGTTCTGTATTTTAATCTTATCTTAATTATTAAAGTTATATATCTATTACTGTTTGTTTTCTTTTGGTGTATTTTGTCATTGGCCTTTTTTATATAATATTTCACATAATTTTTCATTTTATTCTTAATTATGAAACATTATTCTTTTTATCAACAATTTAAACCAAACCATTTCTATTTTTTTTTTTTTTTTTTTTTTTTTTTTTTTTTTTATTCTATTAATTTTAATTTCATTTTTTTTTTGTATCAACATCAACCAACATTTTTCTAAATTATTCTTCCTCTTTTAATTCATCTTATTAATTTTAACAAAAATTGGTAGACTTCTATAATAAGAACTCATATTCTATAAAATAATCTAATATCTTAAAAATTATTTTTCAAAATTATTACAATTCTGTTACTCGTTCAACCTTATTCCATTTATTATTATTTTATTTAAATTTTATATTTATTTTTAAAATATAATATATAATTATTAATTATTTAAAAAAATCTATTTAATTAAGACAATTTATTTTACAATTATAGTGACTAGATTCAATATTCCATTCAACAATAATTAATAATATATTAATCAAATAATAAACAATAACATTAATATATATCAATCCAATATAATTTATTGGAAATCAAATGATAATAAATTAAGGAACAAAATAATAATAATTATAATATTAAAGAAATCAAGTTATATTGCATATGTTTTCTATCACCTCACTATCAATTGCAGTTTCTTTGCACAACATCATTTTATAGGAGAGAGAAGCACGCACACCAATATAAACTTCTTTTTAACTTAAGAATTTATAGTGAAATAGTTTTAATTTA